>VNJQ01005024.1:0-15538 GCA_008042515.1 Drosophila truncata | reverse complement strand
CACGGACACACGGAGCAACAACAAAAAGGTAGTCCGCCACGTCACGCAGAACTCCATTGACTCGATGCTGGCTATGAAAAAGCTGCAGGTAGACCTCAGGGCAGCGCTAGCAAACACCCACCTCGAGCGATCCCCCTCGTGCGCTAGCTAGCAGACATCTCCCATGCCGTCTGGCACGTCCCAAGCAGAGGCTCCCACGGGCAGGCCAGAAAAGCCGGCATGGCAGCAGGTGAAGAACAAACCCAAGCCAAAAGACATCCACGTCCAAAAAGCGACCAGCGACCACACCCGGCCCAGGAAGCAAAGCGCTACATCATCAGATGTAGCGAAGGATCCTACGCTGACTTGCTGAGGATCGTCAAGACGGAGCCCTCCCTACAGGGACTTAAGGACAGCGTCCAAGGCCTGCGTAGGATAGCTAATGGCGGCCTCCTGCTCAGGATGCAGAAGAATGCAGACCCAGCCACGCAACAGCTCCAAGCGGCTATAAAGACGGCCATCTCCGACAAAGCGTAGGTGACGGTCATGCAGGAGACGGTGCAGGTGGAGATCCGCGATCTGGACGACATGACCAGCGAAGAGGAGGTCACCATGGCCATATTTGCTGGCGAGGATTGCGACATCCCAGGCAACGCTGCGCCCAGGATGCGGAAAGCTTTTGGCGGGACCCAAGTAGCGACGGTCAACCTTAGACCCGAGCACGGAAGGAGGCTGCTGGACAAAGGCAAAATTCAGATTGGCTGGGTAGTCTGCCGCATCAGGCAAATAACTGAGCCAAGGCGATGCTTCAAGTGCATGGAATTCGGGCACACTTCGGCGAGATGCATGGCCTCAGACGCAACTGCAAAGGCCACGCAGGAATCCTGCTTCACATGTGGGGGCCTAGGCCACAAACGCGCGACGTGCCAAGGCATGCCAAAGTGCATCCTATGCACCAGGGGAGGCAGGAGCGCGAAAGAAGCGGAGCATGCAACCCTAAGCAGATCCTGCCCGGAGTTCCAGAAGGCCACCAAAAACATGCATCATGGTTAAGCTTTTCCAGCTTAACCTTAACCACTGCAGAGCAGCCCAAGACCTCCTGGCCCAAACTGTCTCTGAGAGGATGATGACATCGCTTTACTGAGCGAGCCATATAGAGCGAAGCACGAGGGCGTATGGCAGCAGAGTACCGATTGCGGGGCAGCCATATGGATCTGCGGGCGGACCGCTGGCCATCTATCGCAGCGAGTGTCGAGACCGGGATACACCAGGGCCACACTCCATAAGACGACATTGTACAGCTGCTACTTAGCCCCGCGCCTGGATATGGACGCATTCAAAGGCATAGTGCTGGAGATCGCCCAGGACGCTCGTGGAAGGTCGCCGGTCATCATAGCAGGGGACTTCAACGCGTGGGCTACTGCGTGGGTAAGCACGAAGACGACCCAGCGGGGAACGATCCTTCTGGACGCATTTTCAACACTAGACGTCTGCCTGCTCAATGACGGAGGCCGCTGCACCTACAGCAAGGCAGGACGGCAGTCAACCATCGACCTGACCTTTGCCAGCCCAGATCTCACTCGGAACACCAGCTGGGGAGTCAGCGACCTGTTCACCTATAGCGACCATGCAGCTATTATCATGGAAACGACGTCTGACCAGCTGAACCCGCAAAACCGGCAAATTGCCTACAAGATAGGCACCCTCAACACCGAGGAGCTGCTTGCCAATATGGACGCCAGCTCCATCACTGGGGATGCAAACATCTGCGCGGATAGGTTGTCCGCGAAGATAAAGGCAGCCTGCGCAGCTGCGATGGAGACCTGTTGCAGAGCAAATGGCAGACGACCAGTACCCTGGTGGAACCGGGAGATAGCGGCAGCGAGAAGCCAGTGCCTCTCTGCTAGACGGAGATGTCAGCGAAGCAGAGGACGCCCACAGCACGAGCTGTACTAGTCCCGCTATAAGGAAATGAAGAAAGCCCTCAAGGTGGCGATCAGGGCCAGTGAAAACAAGTGCTTCCAGGACCTCTGCGACGCGGCAGACCAGGAACCCTTTGGGTCAGCCTACAAGATGGTCATGGGCAAGCTAATCAGGCAGCCCACACCAACCTCCCAGGAGCAGCTGGGAGCCATTGTCTCCACGCTGTTCCCGGTACAGCCGCCTCTAAGACAGCCCAGCGTGACTGCAGGTGTATCGGACCCGAACTGCGAAGAGGAAGTCCTGAGTGCCTTGGCTAGCTGCAAAGTGTACAAGGCACCAGGACCAGGTGGCATTCCCAACGTAGCCATGCACGCCATAGTGAAGGCCTTCCCGACGCGATTCATGTAGGTGTTTAAAAGATGCATCAGCGAGCGGACATGCCTGGAAGCAGCAAAGGCTCGTCCTCATCCCGAAGCCTGGCAAGCTGAACGACGACCCGTCTTTCTACCGGCCCCTTTGCATGCTGAATACACTGGGGAAAATATTCGAGCGCATTATATGCAAAAAGTTGTAAAGGGAAAAAGAAGAGCGCGGAGCTCTATCTACCCACCAGCACGGGTTCAGGAAGAAGCGAAGCACTATTGATGCGATCCGCGAGGTAAGGCAGCTGGCATACAATGCTATCGAAGGCGAAAGGTGGCAGGAAGGCACCAAGAAATACTGCCTGGTTTGCACCCTGGACGTAAAAAATGCCTTCAACTCTGCAAACTGGAGTCAGGTCCTGCTAGCCCTCCAGCGCGGCGGCATATCGGGCTACCGCACACAGCTGATAGCCGATTACTTCAAGGACCGCGTCCTGATGTACAGCTCGGACGCCGGCAACCAGGTATACCAAGTGACGGGAGGCGTACCGCAAGGATCAGTTCTTGGGTCAATCCTATGGAAGGTCATGTACGACGGTATACTCACGCTGGCCCTACCCGAAGGCTGCTCTGTGGTGGGCTTCGCAGACGACATCGCGCTGATTACTGTCGAGAAGCACTTGGCCGACGTCTCGGCGAAATGTAGTCAAGCGATCGACATGCTAATGGCTTGGCTAGCTGACAACGGTCTGTCGCTCGCCGAGCACAAGACCGATGCAGTGCTCATAAGCAGCAGAAAGGCCGTTGAAAAGGCGAACTTCCGAGTGGGCTCGACCACAGTCGAGTCCAGTCCGGCGGTAAAATACCTTGGAGTGCTGATCGACCACAGGCTGAACTTTAAGAGCCACCTGGAGTACGCAGCGGCTAAGGCATCCAAGGACACGGCGGCAATCTCGAGGATGATGGCCAAGGCAGAACAGCAGACGGCTAATAGCAACAGTGGTGACCTCGACCATCCTGTATGCCGCACCAATGTGGGAGGAGGCCATGCGGACAGCGAGCTACAGCCGCCAATGCAAGACGGTCTATAGACGCTGCGCACTGCGGATCTCTAGCTGCTTCTGCACAGTATCGGAAGAAGCAGCATTGGTGGTAGCCGGAACAATCCCCATCGACCTGCTGGCAGCGGAGCGCAGGACCGGCATTTCGGGCAGCGAACCCCAGCGGAGCAGCACGCTCTCACAGTGGCAAGCTAGATGGGATGGTGCGAGCATAGAACGATGGACTCATCGACTCATTCCCGATCTGGTTCCCTGGATACACAGAAGACACGGGCAGGTTGACTTCTACACGACGCAGCTTATAAGAGGCCATGGCTGCTTCAAGGCATACCTGCACAGGTTTAGACATGAGGCTGACCCGTACTGCGACTTCTGCGGCAGGGCAGCTATCGAGGACGCAGAGCATGCATTCTTTGCCTGCCCGCTATTCAGCGCAGAACGTGCTGCAATTGAGGACTCAACGGCACGTCGCATTACTCCAGAGAACATCATCGGGTGTATGCTGGAGACTCCAGAAAATTGGGAGGCGGTTGCCAACATGGCAGCAATCGTGCTTAAGCTGAGGAGACGAGAGCAGATCCGACGCTCGGACGGCTAAAAATGAGCGGCAACCTGACTGCCGCCCCCGCGAAGTAGAGCTTTGCGGCAGTCCCGTGGGAGTGGACCTCAACAATCTTTCCTAACTGTCTAATCTCTTCCCTACCTATTGTACATTTCATTCATAATCTTAAAAAAAAAAAAAAAAAAAAAAAAACACCGCGACAGAACCCTACCGAGAGGGCGAAGCGCACCATCAAAACCATGATATCGCAATATCTGGGATCAACTACTCCCAGAGATATTTCTCGCGGTAAACAGCAGCGTGTCCGATAATACCGGATTTAGCCCCGCCTTTCTTGTCCAAGGACGCGAGCCACGCCTGCCCAACACACTCTGAGGTCACCCCAGGCTGCGGAGCTGCCTTGATCCCGTCTGATGAGCGAAGCCAGCAACTACACGGCATATTTAAAGTTGCCCGCGACAACGCTGAACGCGCCGCCGCCGAACAAGGCCGGCACTATAATCTACGACAACAATAATGGAAACCAGCCTTAGGCGCTCTAGTTCTCGTACGCCGGCACGTTTTATCAAACGCTGCCGAAGGCTTCGCAGCCAAGTTAGCTGCCAAGTACGACGGACCTTGTTAGGTCGTAAAATTTCTTTCGCCGAACATCGTCCGGCTAAAGGACCCAGCAACACGCCGGAGCCGTACCGCCAGCATAAACAACCTCAAGTCGTATCAACAACACGGCGACGACGACGACGATGAAAGCGAACTCGAGCACGACCCAGGAGTCGAGGAAACGCTCGACAAGGAGGACCATGGTGACCGCTGTACTCGTGCCCTGGCCGAGGATACCAGGGCGTCATGGGGGCCACTTGTTGGCGGGCGCGCTCGCCCAACGTCCCCACCCCTGCAGGGGGCATAACGCACGCCTTCGATCCTCTCGGACCAGCCGGCAACAGCGTACTCGCTCACACCCACTCAGAAGCCGGGAGTTCGCCATATTTTGCCGATCTGCATCGACAAAATCAAGCTCGCCACATAAAATCCAACCAGTGTTGCCAGACCGATCATACGCGGGAAGGATATCGATAAGTACCCGATACCGATCTACGCTCGATACCATGGCAATTAAAATTTAAAAAGAGCCACAGCACGGGTATAAGCTCACTGAGTTTGTAGCGAGGAAATAATAAGGACCGCCACCCGCGAACATCCGCAAGCACCCACGATTATTTTGCAACTCAACCGAAGTATTCGACACGACCCCACGGAGAGTAATCACCGGAGTAGGTTCGACATTATGCCACCCAAGCCAGCGCCCACCGCCGCACCACAACAGTCGGCACCGACTGCCGCTGCACCAGCAGCAACCACCAGCACCTCTACCGGACGATCGAGTCCCTCCCCGCCAATCAGCCCCAGCTGGTGTGAGGGGCTCACACTGGATGAGGAAGTCCAGGCATACGTCGACGACCACAGCGAGGAAACCCTGCCATGGGGCCTGGATCCGCCTCTGCTGATCGCCGCCCCGCCTACCTCGGCACCTTCGGGTCCCATCTACGAAGACATTTCGGACACCGAAGTCATAGAGTTGGTCTCATCGCCCGAGATGGATGAGGACTCGGGATTCGAAGTGTTCTCGACCTCAGACGACGAGGCCGGACCGGCCGAATCGCCACCCCTCGATGATATATAGAGTGGATTGTAATGGTCAGTTCTCTAATCCCTACATACCTCCTTCGGGACTTCCTCAAGGGAGTGCCTTGGGTCCTTTTCTGTTCATTCTGTTTATTAATGATATTGGTAGTTGCTTCGAAAGCTCTGAGTTCCTGCTATTTGCGGATGATCTAAAAATCTTTAAATCTGTGGGATCGGTTGTGGACTGCGCCAAACTCCAGAACGACCTGTACAGGGTAGGTGGCTAGTGTTCTAGGAACAAGCTGCCTCTAAACCTAGCCAAATGTTTCTCAGTTACATATAGCAAACGCCTTAATAACTCCATGTTTCCCTACTCGATTCATTCAAGTATGCTGCCCAGAAGAACTGAAGCGTTGGATTTAGGAGTCCTGTTTGATGATTCCTATTCATCGAACATATAAATTATATAATTCCTAAGGCGTATGCCATGTATGGGCTTATTAGGCGTAATGCTGCTCAACTCACAGACGACAGACTTACCCTTTTTTTTTGCATTTGTTAGGTCTAAGCTGGAATATGCTTCATTTATTTGGAACCCGGCAGGTTCCACGCAATCAAGCCGCGTTGAACGTATACAAAAAAAATTTCTTTCTTTTGTTCTCTCTTCTCTTAACTTCCATGATCCTATTCCTTCCTATCCTGCTAACTGTCGTCTAGTAAATCTGACGTCCCTTCATGATAGGAGATATGTTGCTGCCGTTTTGTTTATTGTTGACTTGATTTCAGGTAAAATTGACTGTCCTGTTCTTCTGAGCCAGGTGTATTTTTGTGCTCCAAGTAGGAACCTAAGGACCCATGAGCCCTTTGCCATACCAAGATGTAGGACCAACTACGCTCTAAATGAGCTAATTGTTAGGGCTTTAATTCAGATGAATAAACTGCAAGTTAACATGTGTCTTGACCCTGCTTCCCCAAGGGATGTTGTCAAGAAAGAATTGTTCATATATTTAGCCTCTTTAAGTAGTAATTAAGCTTTAATTATAAGTATTTAAGTAGCCAGATAAAGAAATTCTGTTGGCGAAATAAATAAATAAATAAATTAATTAATCGAGGCCCTCAGCCCAGCTACAGATATGAACATCGGGGAGGACTCCCTCCTCGCTCTGTTCCACCCACACCCGGACATGGATCGCCCCCTCCCGACCGACCGGTTCGCCCACAGCGAATCGTCGCGACCCGGTTCGGCGGGAGCCGCAGCTGAAGCATCAGCACTGGAGCCTCTCACCGCGAACGTCGCACCCACGCGACCCATCGCCGTCACGCGGCCTCACACAGCCGTTGTCTCCCCTCCTTCCGGCCGGTGCGGTACCAGCCAGGAGGCCGCAACCACCCCAGGAGACACTGCCCACAACGAGGGATCCACCGCAGCGAGTCCGCCACGGGCAGCACGACGCCCAGAGCCGACAGCACCGCAAACACCATGCCCGAACACCGGGGAGACCTATCAACGGGTCCAACAAACGTTGGCTTCGCCCGACGGACCCACCACCTCGGCGGAAGTAGCCACACGGGCCCAGATCCGCGCCGCGATCCAAGACCACTTGGCGGCCGTAGCCACCACCGCCGCTGACCGGCTGCCCACCGGCCCTCAGCGAGCGCCGTCACCCCCACGGCGAGGACCGACCCAGTGTGGGAACACAAATCTTTACCCTGTCGCCCGCGTATGTCCGATGCCCGCCACTGACGATTACCGCTGGCGCTTCCGCCGGCAGCATCAGCAGGCGAGAGACGCCCTGCGGGAGACACAGCGCCAGGCGCTGCTGGACGCCGTCCGACAGCAGGCGGAGGACTCCCTGTCAGAGAAAGAGGAGGAAGAGGAGGACGATCCGTACTTGCCAGTACCGGAGGCCTGGAAGTACAATGGAGCAGGGATCCGGCAGACCATGCTAGCCGAAATCCACCTCCGCATCCACAACGACCAAGGAAGGAACCTGCGCTTCATCCTGGAGTGCTACGGACACCGTTACCGGATCCAGGTGGCCCGTCACGGACAGTACGTTCGAATCCTCTACGTTCCCCGAGGAAGGGATGGGGTGTGAGGAAGTAGTATATAGTAGGTTAGTTTTAGGCTTTAGTTGGGATTTAGGGTATATATAGATAGGTTAAGGTCCCAAGTCGTTGGGATTTAGGGTACTAATAGGATAGATTTAGGATAGATTAGGGCACGATAGGATTAGGATAGGGATATGGCACGACGCAGGAAAGTCCCAGGAAGGGCTTTGTACATAGTTAGCTTAGGACCCACGCCACAAGCCAGCCACAACGACGAGGCGTTGAACACACCCGCCGTTGACTCGACCCGCCTCGGCCAGGATCTTCGGCAGGCGACGGCCAGGCGCTGCCCACATGGCACGTACATACGTACGCTCGCCATACGTACAAACATATATGCAGGGCCCGCGATCAGCAACAGTCGCCCCTACATATACACATACACGGCCGCTCAGCAATAGCCGCCATACATACATACATGGCCGAGCCAACACGAAAAGATCGCCATGCACGGCCACTCTCAGCAGCCGTTATACATACATACATGGCCGAGCACTAAAAGCTCGCCATGCACGGCCGCTCTCAGCAGCCGCCATACGTACATGGCCTCGTGCTCACCGCAGCCCGCCATGCAAATACTCGGCAGAGCCACACACACGGCAGAGCAAAACATACGGCAGAGCCACACATCGGCAGAGCCACACACATGGCAGAGCCACACACACGGCAAAGCCACACATCGGCAGAGCCAACTCTCCAGCAGAGGCACGCGTCGGCGGCAGAGCCACGCGCCCAAAAGGGCGTGGCAGAACCACCAACACAAACCACGGGCCAATCAGCATCGGCAGAGCCTTGGCACGAAACACTGTCGACGCTGCCTGGCAGAGCGTCCGCAGCGGTCGTACCGCTCAAAAAGCGCGCATAGCAACAGGAACCGACGGCCACACGTGACTGGAAAAGTACGGAGATCACGCCACTTTTCGCATCACGCGATACCGTCGGCTGCCAACAAGTTTGACAACAGCGTCGCCAAAACGAAGCACGACGCTGCCAGCATGATCGTGGCAGCGGAAAGCGACAACGCCTAGCGACGAAGGGATCGGCGACAGAGGACGGCTGCCGAAGGCCCCTCTGCCCGCCGATCAGGGAGTCGAGATCAAGAAGCGAAACAGAACAGACGTGCCTCGGGATTAGCTCCTCAAGGAGTGAGAGTTGAGTTCGAGCAGCGATAGAAGACGGACGCGAAACGATAAGCTCCTCGAGCAAAGAGTCGGGCACGCGCTAGAACGGAGACTTGGTACAGTCTCGTGAAGTGAAACACGGAGTCCCCTGTGCCCAAACCTTCGCATCTGGGACGAGATCGAAGCCGCCTAGGACGACGCGCAGGATCGGCGCGCAGGACGACGCTACCCATGGGGTCCGCCACCTTGGATAGGTGGACCGCCATGATGACCGGCTAGAAGGAGAGCTGGTAAGCTGGGCCTCGGTGCCCGTTCCCCTCGCGGGGAAAATCCCATTGGCGTGGGAGTTAGGGACGATTTCACGAATTATGTAATGTTAGGAGAATTAGACTAAAATAAATATATAATTGTGAACTTCTTTGAAAGTGGCGTCTTTTCCTCACCGGATCCCCTCCCTTCCCCTTCTCTTGCAGGTCCCACCGCCAGCCGCTGTGGCCAAAGTGGAAGCGAGGCCTGAAATCAGGGTCGCAACCACGGCGGCCATCAGCGGCCCGGTGGCCAAGGCGTGAGCGAGGCCTGGCTTCAGAGTCGTGAACGTGGCGGCCATCGGAGACACGGCGGCCACAGCGTCAGTAACGCCCGGCTTCGAGGTTACTGCCGTTGCGGCTGCTTGGCTTTCTCGCTCGCCAACTCCGTGGACGCATGTCACCCCGGTGGCCGCGCCCATGGCAATCCCAACTGTGGGTTTGGTTGGACCAGTGTCGGCGCCCGACTACGGGGCCGATCCTGGCCAGCCAAATGGCCAACAAGGATCCTCCAAGGATTCGCCTCTTTCCCCGCCTTTTAACCTCTTTTCCCGCTCCAAAACAGGCCGCATGGCCGATTTTCTGTCTGTCCCCGCAAATATAAAGGTTTCTGTGGAGGACCCTGGTCCGACTTTGTATTTATCCTGGCCCGTGATTAGCATCCTTACAGTATAATGAGTTTTCCCATTTGTTATATGTCGAGATGTCCTTAGCTTTTAATTCAAATTAGTTGTTACGTTACCTTACCTCTGCCCACCTGATGTGAGTCGGAGCACATCCCTAAAAAACACTCCTTTCTTGGTCGGAGGTAAGGGTACGGCCTTACATGATAGTTAGTTGCGATTTTCTTAATAAATAAATAAATAACATCCACTTTGTCTAGCTTCGACTTAACGTATGGATTCCACCAAATCCATAAGAAAAAATCCGATATATCAAAAAGCCGTTTTCTCCTAAATGGGAAATACAAGTTTCTGCGCCTACCTTTCGGGTTAAAAAATGCCCGGGCAGTTTTCCAAAGTATTAAGGGAATATATTGGTAAAATCTCTTACGTATACATCGATGATATTTAGGGACTGAAACAGGCCGGAAGGCAATGGGACATCAAACTGGATGGCGTTTTGAAGGGTTTGCATTCGTTTTAGAATAAGCAGTGCTTGTATAAGAATTCTGGTGATGGTAATTTAGCATTAATCCTCGTTTGGTCTACATCAAGAGATCGATTTAAACAGCATTTGAATGTGTTGATAAAGGCGCGCTACGACTGATTCTAGGCACGGTGATAGAGGGCAAGGGTGAACTTAGAGAGCCAACCCTGGCGCAGCCCCGTATATCCATGATATACTGCGTCGAAATCACCTCGAGAGCTGCAGACCTGCGTCTTTACCTTTATATTCAGGGTATCAGGTTACGAGCAACGAACAATGCCCAAAGACGGACGAGACGGAATACCAGGCAGTCGTTGGCGAGCTGATGTGGTTGGCACTTACGGCCCGGCCGGATATTTTGCATTCTGTTCCAACACAGCGGAATAAAGATGCGCACAGCGTGTAATGCATTACCTGGCCTCTACTTTTGACTGCAAGCACCACGAGAAGGGACGAGACAGGCGTTTTCTGGCTACGTTGACGCCGACTGGGGCGGCGGCAGACTTGATCGAAAATCGTGTACAGGATACGTTTTCTTCTTAGCTTAGCACTCGGCGGCACCGAGGACGAGTATATGGCGTTGTCGACGGCATGCACCGAGGCAGTTGCTATGAGGCAGCTGATCATCGAACTTGGTTGCGGGACGCAGAAACCCCAACAACCGTTTTTGGAGACAACTTAAGTGCGCAACAACTAGCCCCAAACCCAATGCATCATACTAAGACAAAACATATAGATATTAGATAAATGACCCTCAGATTGTTTTAAAATATGCTTCTAACAAAGAACCTTGCAAAAAAGCACAACGTCCTTGCATTGCATTGTCCCAAAGCAATTTATGTTTGTTTCTTAACACGTACCTACTTGCGTTTGTACATACAAATACATATATGCGCGAGTCAGTCAAAACTACACAGTCATACTAAACGGATTAATTAATCTCTCATTTATCTTCTTAAGCTAATGAGCATCAAATTAATTTTTTTTTTAAATTGGAAAATCAAGAATTTTTGGGATTACATTTTTTAATCTTGACATTATAGTTATAATAAGAAATAAAAATTGTAATTTTAATATTATGAATTATTTCTGTTTTTTTCTGCAGTTTTTGTAACTGTATTCTCTTAAGTTTAAAACAAAAAAATTGTATTGTTCTTCAACAACAACAACAATAATATTTATTTCTTTTAATATGACGTTAAACTGATAATATATATTCGACCACTATTAATTTTTACGGTGCGTTGAATATTTACTTTATATAAGAAATACTTGGTTGTTTTTAATATTAATATTTGGTAACATCGCCTTTGGCCTTTACGACACATTTACAACGATTTCGCATTGATTTTAATAAATTTTGGCATTGCTCTGTTGAAATAGAGTCCCAAACTTCTTGGAGTTTATGTTTTAATTCTGACAGGACTTTTTGAGTCTCATTTTTTAGTTTTCTATATTCTCGATAGGACTTAGGTCCGGACTATTTGATGGCCAATGAAAGACCTCAATGTTCTTATTCTGCAGCCATGATTTGGTTCGTTTGGCAGTATGAGATGATGCTCCATCTTACTGAAATATGTATTCGCCACAGTCAGCCAGCTTTGGTATTGATGGCAGAAAGCTTTCTTCTAGTATGCTAACATATTTTTATACGTTGACCATCCCATCAATAAAGTGTAGTTGGCCTACTCCTTTGGCAGACATACAACCCCACACTATAATGCTGTGTGGGAACTTAACTGTTCTTTTAAGGCACTCTTTATGGTAGGCTTCAGTTTTATTACGGATGACTCTCCTTCGCGCATCGCCGACACTTACAACAAATTTGGCTTCATCGCTAAATATGATAGTGTTCCATTGCCTTTGAGTCCAGGAAATCTGTTCCCGTGACCATTGTAATCGCTTCTTCTTTTGACGAAGCGTAATCAATGTTTTTTCCTTGGCCTAAGAATAAGTTAATCTATAAAGTATGTAACATAGTCTATCACAATACATACCTTATAGTACTTATATCCGATTTCAGGCGCGTACACTCACGTTTAACACCTTTTCCGATTTTATCAGACCACTTAGATGCTATATTTCGTAAATTTTGACGACGATCAGCCTTTACAATTGCCGCCAGGGCACTTTTGTTACATGCTGTTCGTCCTCTTTTTGCGATATTATTTTCAATTAAATTTTTTAATTATTCATTGAACGGACGACTTAGCCAGATCAAATTGCTTGGCAATTTTACCGAACGTTTTCCCATTTTAATAATTATCCAGAAATAAAATTCCTTATTTCCTTGCAAATCGGCTTTCCAAGTGCCATCGTAGCTAAACTGTGAGTAATTTTCAGCAATCGCACATTTCTTGCATTCTGCTTTGCTAAACTGTTTACAGCAGAAGACTAAATAAAGATTATGTTTCACTGTTTCCTTTTGTTTTGATCTTCTTTTAATTCTAAGCTAAGCTTTTGGCACCGTACGATTTAATAGTGGTCGAATTTATGCCGTGTCCTCTCCTTATATCTACGACCGATCAAAACGAGATTCTGGCGACGACTGTATTAGCGAGAAGTTGTCAGACCTTTTCTGGTATCGATAATTCTTGGTATCGGACAAAAAGGGAAATCAGAGACTAGTAAGTGAGTCCGCTTCTTGTTACTTTTGCCACCTTACCAACACTACCAGATCCCACATTTATATTATCAGTTTAATGACACATTAAAAGAAATAAATATTATTGTTGTTGTTGTTGGAGCACTCTACACAGCTCTCAACAATCCTCGCTATCTTCCCTTTTACTTTGGGAATGTAATAAGACTTCTCGATCAACTCCTGAGTGTTTCTTGATGAAAAATGTCCCTGCTTGTGCGCGTTTTTTATAATTTCATCTTCCATAAGCGATGGAACAAGCAACTCTCAATTTAGATCTTTGAAAAAGATTCCATTCGAGATATAAAAATCTTCATACTCTTTTTCTTCAACAACGCCCTTCACTGCCTTAGTCCAATCATCCAATAGCTGTGCTTCTCGCAAACGATGTATTAGGCTATCTGTCACAACAAAACAGAACACCGTGCTCAACGCATCTACATGTCTCATATTGTTACCTGACCTATGTTCGATTTCATAGTCGAAATTTTGTAAGTACATTGCCCAACGCGAAACTCTAAGCGGAATCTCCCTTTTGTGATTATTTTAAATCTTTTCCCAAGAACGTAAACTCGCCACTTTACCAAAGCTCCTATAACTGCGAGCACTTCGAGCTCATAAGAATGGTACTCTCTTCGAACGGCTTGGTCTTCCGACTCATATAAAAATGGGGTGCCACAAACAAACTTTAGACCGGGCCCATGGATTAGCGCTGCTTTCAATTTGTCAAATGTTTCTACTTGCTTTTCCTTGAACTCAAATTTATCTTCTTTACACAATAGATCAGACAATGGCTTAGCAATCACTGACTAGTTTTCTACGAACCTCCTGAAATACGAAGTTAAACCTAAAAACCTTTGGATTCCCCTTTTATCTCGAGGAATTGGAAAATCAGCAACCGCTGATGTCTTCTCTCCTCCTGGTTTGATTGTACACATTTCCACGATATATCCTAAAAAATTAACTTACTTCTTCATTACCTGACATTTGCTCCAATTTATACGTAAACTGCTTTCTTCTGCCACTTTCAAGACCCGCTTTAATTTCTCCAAGCCCTGTTCTACACTCTTGCTGGCAATGATCACATCGTCCATGTACACTACTGCATCATCGTTTCTTATCACCTCTAGCAGAACTGCCATTATAAACCTGGTAAACACTGCTGGCGAATTTGTGATACCATAAAGTACAAACATGAATACGTATTGTCCACTCATGGTTAAAAATGATGTGTACTTTTGAGATTCTGGTGACACAGGAACATGAAAGAACCCGTTTGTCAAGTCCAGAACGCAATCCATGTGTGCTGTTGGGAAATTATCTCTAACTATTTTTTCAGTCAGTTTTCGGTAATCGCAGCACAAACGCTTTTTCCCATTCTTCTACCAAAACAACTGGCGAAGCAAACTCTGACTCACTTGGCTTGATTATCTCTTCTCTAAGCCATTCCTGTACTTGATCATCGACTATCTTTTGATCACAATAGGCCAAACGTCTTGGATGTTGAAATACCGGCAACTCGTCTGTCAGCAAAATTTTCACCTCCACAGGTGAACTTTAATTTCTCATCGGTTTGTAATTCTCAACCAATAACTCTACTTCGGCAGTCAAAACTCTCTGTCGGCCCAGCAAACTACCAACACCTACACCAAGCTTCAAAAATACACGCCTACGCATCAAACACAACTCTGCTCCCGTAGCTCCTTTGGCTACTTTACTGCCCTTGAAAGTGTGCTTGTTGTCTTGCTTGACCTCGTCCGTTTCTAGCCTGTTTTGCTGCTCTCTAAATTCTGCTCTTTACCAGCTTGATCCGATGCATCTCCCTTTGGTCGCCGCCATTCGTTGTCCTCGCCGATGTTTGTGTCTGCTTCTCGCCTTCTGATGAAATTCTTTTTCTCGTTTTTTGGCTTCTGATGAAATTCTTTTCGCGTGTATCGCTGTCTCTGTCAGTCGTTGACCAATTTGCGTGTCTTTCCAAACGTCTTTACCAGTTTTAAATTTAAATTATATTTCTCGTGGGGAAATATTATATTCAAGGCCCAATTGTCAAATGATGGGAAATATCCCGGACGAGCCCCCAAAAATGCCATGTCCTCTTCTTATATCTACGACCGATCAAAACGAGATTCTGGCGACGACTGTCTTAGCGAGAAGTTGTCAGACCTTTCCTGGTATCGATAATTCTTGGCATCGGACAAAAAGGGAAATCAGAGACTAGTAAGTGAGTCCGCTTCTTGTTACTTTTGCCACCTTACCAACACTACCAGATCCCACATTTATATTATCAGTTTAATGACACATTAAAAGAAATAAATATTATTGTTGTTGGTGTTGAAGCACAATACATTTTTTTTATTTTAAACTTAAGAGAAGAAAGTTATAATACTATAAAAAATCAATTTTATGTTAGGAATACCTTATTATTGAAAATATCTTTTGCTGGACATTATATACGAGTAAAAAAGCCTTCCGTACGAATTAATAGTAGTCGGGGCTCGTATATGTAAATATTATCATTGAGCAACAATTATGAGTAAATGTTGCCGCGGATAACATTGATAATAGTTGAACACAAATAAATAATACAAATTTAATATAATATAAAGCTTTAATCAAAAGCATTGGCATACTAAAAAAAAATGTAATGCAAAAAAGTGCACGGGGCTGTTTGTTTTGTCACAGTTGCCTACAAACAGTATG
>VNJQ01005023.1:0-10384 GCA_008042515.1 Drosophila truncata | reverse complement strand
AAACGTGAGCAAATAAACTTAAATTTAAACGAATTCTTCGCCATTTCATTCACCGCTCCCTACCCTCACCACGTGTCCCCGCTGCTCCCCTCCTGCTCGAACCGCTGCCGTTGCAATTATTCCGGGCGCGCCTTTAAGCTGGACGGGACCAGGAACGCCACGCTGCTGGAGTAATTCCGGGCGCCGGTGCAGGCAGTGGCGGTTGGAATTATTCCGCGCCGCTTGCCTGGTCTCAGCGACCTTCCGTGGGAATAGCCCCGGCGTGGTCTGGACGACGACGACTGGAATTATTCCGTGCCGTTTGTCCCAGTTACGGGGAACCGCCGCAGATGGAATTATTTCGGACACGGGCACAGAGTCGCGGTCGTTGGAGGCATTCCAGACTAGTGATGGCAAAAAAAATTCATTAATCGATTATTGAATCATATGATTAATTAAAACCGTGCGATTATTAATTGCAATTAATCGAAGAAAAATAAAAACAATCGATTAATCATTTGATTTTTTTTGTCTGCTACATAAAGAAATTTTTAAAATTTTGTTATGTGCATGTAATGCAATTTGTACCAATAATAATTAAAAAATTCACGAATTCAACAACATTTATATACTTTTATTTATTTAATACAGAATTGAGGAATAATAGTTTAGAGAGGCGCGTGGTTGTAAGTCTATTCCTCTGCTCCGTGGCAGTTGCGCCCGCATTAGAGAATAGCCGGCAGAGCGGCACAGAAGTTCCAATAAGAGCATAATATTGGCAAGCTATAACATGTAACTTAGGGTACACGTTCCGCATGTCCTCCCAAGCCACATGAACATTTCGTTTGAGCTCCATAACAGGGGTATTTAAAAAAAAGCTTAGCTCGTCCTCTATTTGCCATGGATCATCATTTGTTTTTGCGTCGTTTGTGGGCCAGTGTTTTGTGGTGGGCCCATAAATTAAACTCAACTTCGCCAGTTAATGAGCCATCGCTTACACTGCCAAAGCTTTCGTCTATTCCAACGCCAAAGGATCTTGAAAATGGATTTTTTGAACCGAGGATACAGGGGTGTTGATGCCGCGATTATTTTAAAATATAATCGATTAATGATTCGATTAATCGAATACAATTTTTCGCTTCGATTAAATAGCTAATTGAATCAAAATAATCGATTATTGTGTATCACATGATTAATCGTGCCAACCGCCGGCTTACTTTTGGGGCCTCGTTGTTGAAACTATTCCATGGGGGGTGGTGCTGGAGCACTTCCGAGCCGCCCTTCCCGTCTCTAGGAAAGGGTCCCGCCGCGGAATCAACCCGGCCATTAGTGATCACCCCACCTCAGCCACGAGTGGCTCCTGTCGCCCTTTTCTGTGGCCCATTTTAACCTCTAATCTAGGCAAAACCGTGGCCCATTTATAGTAGCACATCCTTACAGAATGGCGCCCGAACAGAGGAGCCAGGATATAAAGGATAAAACTCCATCTAGGTGAATTAAAGCCCCACCAGCCACAGTCTCAGATTTTTTTTTGTTACAATCGGCCAGAAATTTTGCCATGCACGTGTCCCGCCATAACGGCGCAGCATTGTTGAGAAACATCCAGAAAAATTTGCATTGAAAAAAATAAGCATCGAAAAAAAAAAGAAAGGAAGCTTACTTCGGCTTGCCGAAGTTTATATACCCCTGCAGATTACAATTGAACTATAAAATTAAAAACGAAATTTTAAGATAACATTGAATGGCCGAATCTCAAATTTAATGAAAATATGTTGAGAAACAACTGAGTTATGATTTTTTCTATTATTTTTCTGATTATAGTCGTCAAGTATTCATGAAATTTAAATCGAAATTCTCGAATAATATTAAGTGACCAAATCTCACGTTTGATGAAAATATGTTGAGAAACAGCGAAGTTATGATTTTTTTTATAATTTTCCTGATTGTTCCTATGACAGGTATAGGATATAGGCGTCCGATTTTCATTAAATTTTAAAGAAAATACTGGAATTATATTTATAACTAAATCTAAAGTTTGAGGAAAATATGTTGGGAAAGTTATGATTTTCTCTATTATTTTCCTATGGCAGCTATAGGATATGGTCGTCCGATATTCATGAAATTTAAACCATAATTCTAGTAGCTGATCGTTCCTATGGCAGATATATGATATAGCCGTCCGATCTGGCCCGTACCGACATATGTACGAGCGAGAGTATATAGAAGACTAACTGCAAAGTTTCATTCAGATAGCTTTAAAACTGAGGGACTAGTTTGCGTAGAAACGGACAGACGGACAGACGGACAGACTGACAGAGGGACATGGCTAGATCGACTCGGCTGTTGATGCTGATCAAGAATATATATACTTTATAGGGCCGGAGATGTCTGCTTCACTGCGTTGCAAACTTCTGATTGAAATTATAATACCCTGCAAGGGAATAACCAGAGCAAGCAAGCATCGACAAAATAAAAAAAATAAATAAAAATATAAAAAAAGAAGGTTCAAAACGGTCGTAAACAAGCAGTGCAGAGCTTTGCATCTCTGCCGCTACCGGCGTCGGCAGAGCGAGACGAAAAATTTTTGCACCGGCAGACCCTCGCGTAGACATACATGCATATATATAAATATACGCACGCATATATATACTAAGAGAGGAATTAACAGCTAAGGAATTAATAAAATTTTCCACTCTGGGTTGCGCCGCCATCAGGGCGGGGACCAAACATACTGGCCCTTCTTAGCATGAAAGACGCTCCGCAATACTCTTTCATTGGGAACAGACCTTTTTCATCGGGAACAAACCTCCTTCGACAAGGATACATTTAGTCATTAAAAATCCTGCAAATTATCCTGCCATCAGAATCCTGAAAAATAATCCTGCCAGCGAGGATACCTTTAGCCATCCAAATCCTGCAGCAACCCTAATCGAGTCCTTGCGCAACAAGGATATACGAAGCCAGCGCGCAATTAAATCAAATCTCGCGAGTCTAATTAAAACTTAACGCATCTTGGTTAATTTAAAATAAATACGCAATATTTCGGGAAAATAAAATCGAGAATTATACCGAAATTTTGAAACCGCGATCCGGTCGGCGGATAATTTTTTTGTAAAAAATTCGGGCATTCAGTCCTGCCAAACTTTCCCGCGCGCATTCGTTTGAGCCATGGGCGTCACGTGGATCAGCTATCGGAAGAAGATCGAGCTGGAGGCCGTCCTCAACGAGTTTGGTCTTGACCGCGGCGGCGCCATGTAGGAGCAGCGTGCTCGATTAATTGCTCTTGTGCGTCAGCCGGATAATTTCGAGGCGGTACAGTCGCGTCTCGAGGAGCTCGAACGTAGCTTCGGGAATGCTCCCACCGGGGATGCGAAGATGCTCTCGCAAATGTATTTGGACCCCGAGACCACGTCGCCGGGACCAGCCACGTTTGCCCCAGGGGCACCGCTCACACTTTTACTGCCGCGTAGTACTTCCCTCGCCGCAGGGCGGCTCCCGCTTACGAAAACGGAGGAACCTCCACCTCCACCTCCATTTCGACTCTAACATGGGTCGGATGGCTAAATGGGGCCTCTCGTTCGACGGGACGACGGATCCATTGAGATTCATAGACCACATCGAGGAGCGCCCCGACACGTACCGGATCGACCGGAAATGCCTCGCTTAAGCTCTGGTGATATTGCTGACCGGCCGAGCCGAAAGCTGGTATCGAACCAGTGGCCTCCGCGAGACCAGCTGGCCTGAAGTTCGCCGCGAATTTTTGGATTTTTTCATTTGCAATGGCCCAACGAACCTTTCAAGGAGTACCTAGTGGACCTGCGCCTGCAGATGCGCCGGGAAGGATTCACTCTAGAGCGCGAACTGGAGCGTGTGTATGACAACATGCTCCCCTAAAATCAGTTGTTCATCCGGAGGCAGGATTTCCGCACGGGAAACGGGAACGGGCCTCGTGTGACCGGGAATCACCCGAGGGATCCGCCCATTCCCAACAATCAGTAGGAGGAACCCTCCACCAACACCAGGGGCGCATCCGAGCCACCATCACAATGAAGGGGCGAGGATTCTCTGCAACCCTTGATACGGGAGCTACCCATAGCTTCATTAGCGAGGATCTGGCCAAGGAGTTAGATAATAAAAGGAACATGAGGGACATCCGGACGCAGTTCAAACTGGCCGATGGCACCTGTCGGGACCTAACGCGAGCACTCGCGGCCAACATCCACCTCGGGAACCTCCGAGCACCCACCATCGTACTGGTGATGACGGACACTCTGGATGACGAGTTTCTGGGGATGGACTTCATGTGCGGGATAGGAGCTACCATCCAGTGTGGGGGACAGGCCCTCAACTTGATGCCGGATAAACACACCAAACCCCCATGGGCACGGACACGGGCCACTCCTACCACTCCTGCCACTCCTCAGCACCCCAATCATCAAGGACCAACAGCAGAACAATCCGGCACGGTGACCCAGGAGGGGCCGTCTGCCATGCATCGAGGAAATTTAACGGAGCCACGCCCCAATCATCGAGGACCAACCGGCACGGTGACAAAAGAGGGGCCGTCTGCCTCGCAACGAGGGTCTTCACCGGAGCCACGCTCCATTTATCGAGGATCAACTGGCACGGTGACCCAGGAAGGGCCGTCTGCCACGCAACGAGGATCTTTACCGGAGCCACGCTCCATTCATCGAGGAACAACCGGCACGGCGACCCAAAAGGGGCCGTCTGCCACGCATCGAGGATCTTCACCGGAGCCACGCTCCACCCATCGAGGACCAACCGGCACGGTGACCTAGGAGGGGCCGTCTGCCATACATCGGGGACCATCAGCAGGACAAAAGCCTAAACCAAGACAACGATCCCTGCGCCTCGGGCACAGCCCCCGACGAGGAGACGAGTCGGTCGCCCAGCTGGATCCATGTTTTGCCCGTGGCCAACGCCACAGCCGCGCAACGGAATCCATTCCGTACCTCCAATAAGCGTGTCCGTTTAAAGGACTACGCCGAAGAAACGCCGGAGCAGAACTCGCCCCTATGTGGCACCGTCGACTCAGTAAGCCACAACGCGGAGGAATTGATCGCAACGGATCCGGAACCAGGATCCCAGGGGGATTACTCAGAACCATGGGTCGAGGGATTCCTAGTTAACCTAATCCCTAACCCTAACTATATACATCTAAACCTAAACGGTCCCTGGTCCGCGAGTGAGGCCCGTTTATCCATGGACTCACTCGTAGAGTCAGCCCACGGGGCGCTGCGCTGACGTCCCCGCCGGCCTTGTGCCGGTGCAGTGGTCTGCGCCGGGTTTTCCATTGCAAGACGCTGGTGAATCCGCGGTGGTGGCGGTATCCCATGTGGACTGGCTCTGAGCTTCAGCTCAGGTAACGCTGTCGAGGCAGAGGGAGGCGTGGCAGACCCCCATAAGTTACCTAAATATTGGTCAGGACCACTCAAGGAGCCGATATAGCCACGTCCGTCTGTCCGTCCGTCCATCCGTCTGTATGAACGCCTAGATCTCGGAGACTATAGGATACGTCTTAGACGTCTTATATCTGCACCCATATCAAGTTTGTTTTTAATTTTTGCTGCTCCCCTTATTGGAGGAGCTATTAAAAAAAAAAAACGTATATCTCCTAAATGTATAAAGTTATGTAAACTATATTCACAACATTGATGTTTTTTATCAAAATACACAGATTGTCTAAATTTCATTACGATCGTACAATAAATATCGGAGATATAGGCTTTTTACTTTATACACATTATGTACACAAGAGGGCTCCAAATAACACATGCACCAATACACTTGCAATGGTCACATTAATGTGAATTCTTTGCCTGCATACATACAGCGAAACAAAGTCACAGCTATTTCTAGAACGTTCGTTAAAGTAATTGTAAGTTGTCTCGAATTCAATTCACGGGGAGCGGTCCAGGGTACAGGGTATTCTACTGTCGGGACACCCGACTGTATGTCCATCTTGTTTTACCTATAAATACTGTTAAGTTTCATTAATAAAATCAGTAAGAGTTCTACCTAAAACCAAGCTTTTACTCATGCATCAGAGGCTGTCGCTGTGTCTTCAGACCCTCACTCACCCACCCAAACCAACCCAACCGTCCACCTAGTTTCAAGTGCGAGTTGCGACAACAAAAGGCAATAGTTTATGCACTGTCTGCCAGGCATCTAAGCCTCCTCATAAACATTTTGGTGACCCCGACGAACACGTCAACCGAGATATGTCAATCACAGGAAAGAATCCGTAACTCTTGGGATTTTTCCTGATTTTTCTCACTCGCCAAATAATAATCGATTTGCAGATAATGACAAAAATATTCCAGCGGAATATAGAACCGGAGAATATTTAAAGTTCTACGAGGACTGTCGTGAATCATACGACAGATACAGAACCTTCATAACCGACTCAATGGTTTAAACCCGAGCAATGTCCCCAGAAAGGCAACATCGAGCAATGCCCCTGAAAATGCAAACGCTGCAAGTTTACAGCAACATGCAACCAAACTCATATCAGCTTACCGGCGACAAAGGGCGATTGCCGAATCAATCAAACGGTTTCTGAGAGGATATTCAGAGACCGGAAGAGCCATAACAAGATATTCGATAAACTCATTATGGTCCCAATATCATCCATTTGACATCCATTTTTCGGTTCATGAAGAATGCGAAGACCCAGTCAGGGAAGGATATGACATGCACCCGTTCCTCCGACTAGTAGGGGAGGTGCAAAAAGTCGCATTAAATCATTGCATCATTGCAAACGAACGCATCAAACAATGAAGATGTGCATTTGCCCAGAGTCAGAATCCCAAAATTCGATGGGGATCTAGTCAAATGGACTCAGTATTTCGACTTATTCAAAGGCTTGGTTCATGATACCAACATGCCCTGTGGTACCTCAAAGCCACAGTAACTGGAGAAGCAGAAAGATTTATTAATCTATATTGATCTTGTGAGGAATCACATTTTGTACAGGTGTAAATATTAGAAATAAGTTAGGATTACGTTTGTTATACATAAGTAAATATTAGGATTAAGTTAGGATTAAGTTTAAATAGTAGAAATAGGCTCACACACACACCGCGACACAACAACAACCGCCACGGAGGCGAAACCACAACGGCCAAGAAGCGGCCCAACAACAGCCACGGAGGCTAAATAACAGCGGCCCAACAGTCGACGAAACAGTGATCGAATTGCGGCCAAAAACCGCGGACAGGCAGCGAGGGAATTAACAGCGGCCCAAGCAGAGGCCATGAAACGGCCTAAGAGAGGCCATGAAACGACCTAAGATCGGCAATGAAACGGCCTAGCAGCGAGCAGAAGAGCGCTCAAGACGGGGAGCGAGCAGAGGAGCGCAGAAGTCTAGTGCGCAGGCGCTAGAATACGAAAAGAAGCAAGAGAAGAGCGCAAAGCCTAGCGCGCTGCCATTAAGAGGCTGGCAGAGAGCAGAGATCGCGGCAGAGGCGCTCGATCCGGGCAGAGGCTGCTAATGCGCAGCCGCCGGAAGGCACCCGAGAGCGGAGCGCATGTGCAGGTGCTAGCGAGACCACCCGCGACGATTGGCGGAAGCTCTGCGAGGGATGAAAAGGGAGGCAGCGATCGCAGAGAGACGCGTGTTAAACGATCGTGGCAGCGCTCCCGGCAGAACTCCGGGCAGAACGAGGTCACGGCCGAGCCGCCAAAAGCAGCAGTGAATAAAATAATACCGCGAAGAAAACGTAACCAAGCCAGGATCATCGAGAACGACATCGAGAGGACCAACACCAACACCCACGCTGTTGAAGTAATCCCGGGCGTCGGCGCAGGCAGTGGCGGTTGGAGTTATTCCGCGCCGCTAGCCTGGTCTCAGCGACCAGCCGTGGGATTAGCCCCGGCGTGGTCTGGACGACTTTGGCTGGAATTATTCCGTGCCGTTTGTCCCAGTTACGGGTAACCGCCGCAGCTGGATTTATTCCGGGCACGGGCACAGAGTCGCGGTCGTTGGAGGCGTTCCAGACCGCCGGCTCACATCTGGGGCGCCTCGCTGTTGGAGCTATTCCTGGCGTGGGCGTGGGGGGTGGGTGCTGGAACGTCGCCCGTCCCGTCTCTAGGGAAGGGTCCCGCCGCGGAATCAACCCGGCCATTAGCCAAGCGTGGCTCCTGTTCCCTTTTCTGCCGCCCATTTTAACCTCAAAATCTAGGCAAAACCGTGGCCCCTTTATAATCCTGGTATTCCAGCAGAATAAATATTTTCTGGAAAGGATCCTGAGCCGCTGAGGTTCATCCCAGCCGTAGTGCATCCTTACAGAATGGCGCCCGAACAGAGGAGCCAGGATATAAAGGATAAAAAGTCCATCTAGGTGAATTAAAGCCCCACCAGCCACAGTCTCAGATTTTGTTTTTTTGGTTAAGATCGGCCAGAATTTTGCCATGCATCTAGCATCGAAACCAGAGCAAGCAAGCATCGAGAAAAGAAAAAAAAAGAATGTACAGACCGCAAAACGGTCGTGCACGTGCAGTTCAGAGCTTGGCGCCGCGGCCGCTGCCGACGTCGGCAGAGCGAGACGCAAAATTTCTGCATCGGCAGACCCACGCGTAGACATACATACAAACACAGAAATATGCGCACTCATATACATAATAAGAGGGGAATTAACTGATAAGAAATGAATACATTTTCCGCTCTTGGTTGCGCTGCCATCAGGGCAGGGACCAATATATACACCGGCCCTTTCGTTCAGCAATGAAGACTCAGTAATACCCTCTCGTCGCGAACACATCGAATCTCCGGAATTCATTTTATTTTAAATCCTGCAAGGACACTCAAGAATCTGTAATACCCTCTCGTCGTGAACACATAGAATCTCCGGAATTAATTTTATTTTAAATCCTGCAAGGACACTCAAGACTAAGTAATACCCTCTCGTCGTGAACACATGGAACCGGTGGATTAAATAAAAATAATAAATCAAGGATAACAATAAATAATTCAAGGATAAATGAAATAAAAATAAACCAACGATAAATAAAATAAAAATACATCAAGGATAAATAAAAATAAACCAATTATAAAACGATGAATAAATAAATAAAATTAATAAATAAATAAAACTGAATAAATAAATTCAGTCGCAGCAGTATTTAGTTGTAAGCAATACTATTTCAGATACAGTACAAATAATGTAATAATTCCTCAGTCGCAGCAACATGCATTTATCGTAAATAAAGTATCAATTACCAGGTCAAGCGAATATGCATGGTCTGCTGATACGAGGAAATGAACTGGGGCAGTGGTCTCAGTTGCTCGCAATAACACTTTAACATTAACCTACATTATTCTTTATACGTTATTTCTGTTAACATAAGCATTTTTGTACCTATAAATACCGTCAAGTTTTATTAATAAAATCAGTAAGAGTTCTACCTCAACCAAAGCTTTTGCTCATGTTCATGCATCAGAGGCTGTCGCTGTGTCTTCAGACACTCACTCACTCATTCAAACATGCATTGCGGAGCCCAATCGTTGAGAGCCATAGCTAGACAGCAATATTGGGTTCTTAATGACAAAACAATGGTCAGGAGCATCATACACAGTTGTGTCAGATGCACAAGAGCACGACCCAAGTTAATGCAACAAATCATGGGGAATTTACCGGCTGATCGAGTGACACAGGCTCGGCCGTTCTCCAACTCTGGAGTCGACTACTGCGGTCCCATTTGGATTCATCATAAAATCCGTGGAAAAAGACCAGATAAGGCTTATATTGCAGTGTTTTGCTGTTTTACCACTAAAGCAGTACATCTGGAGTTGGTAAGTGATCTAACGACAGATGCATTCCTAGCCGCTCTTCGAAGATTCTTGGGACGACGTGGAAAATGTCAGACCATCCATTGTGACAACGCAACAAACTTTGTCGGTGCCAACAACCAATTGAAGGCGTTAGAAGGAACAATCTTTACAGAAAAGGCCCAGAAAAGGCTCGTTAACATTTGAGGAGCTCAACACGGTAATCATTGAGGTCGAGGCCATACTCAACTCAAGGCCCCTTACTCCGATGTCATCTGATCCTACAGATACATCAGCGCTCACTCCAGGTCATTTTCTAATTAGTGAACCTCTAGTAGCGCCTCCAGATGCGAATCTTGCCTTACCTGGAAAAACTCTGGTCAAAAGATGGGAGTTAGTATCCAGGCTCAAACAATCACTCTGGAATCAGTGGTCCATGGAATATCTGCAGGAACTGCAAATGCGCACCAAATGGAAAACCATGGCGCAGAATGTCAAAGAAGGATTAAGTACTTGTAAAGGAAGTCAACGTACCGGTAATGAGCTGGCCCATGGGACGGATAGTAAAAACATATCCAGGCAAAGATAATCAAGTCCGAGTAGTAGACGTGAAAA
>VNJQ01005022.1:0-11764 GCA_008042515.1 Drosophila truncata | reverse complement strand
GATCTACCAAAAGAAACGAGGATGAAAGGAATGTTGTTTCGTTGCCCTTTAAAGAGCCGGGCAACATTAATCTCGGACAGTCCAGACCTATCGCACTGGCTCAGTTCATCCGAAACGAAATTCGATTAGGTAAAGATCTTCCATTGACGGAGCAGTACGACTCAGTCATTTAAGAGTATTTACATTTAGGTCATATGCACCAAGTCTCTCCCAACGACTCCAGCAGTTTTTATCTGCCTCATCACGCGGTCTTCAAACAAGATAGCACCACGACGAAAGTTCGCGTCGTGTTCAGCGCTTGCAATCCCTCATCAAACGGGAACAGCCTCAATGATATCCTTCATGCGGGGTCGGTACTACAGTTTGGCGTTTTTTTAAGTATGTTTTTAATGCGGACATCACCAAGTTGTACCGGCAAATTCGGGTCAATCCTGATCACACGCGCTTTCAGAGAGTCTTATTCCGCAACAAAAACGGTGAGCTCTGTGACTATGAACTCGACACAGTCACCTTCGGCGTAAACTGTGCGCCCTTCCTGGCCATCAGAGTGCTACAGCAGTTGGTTCAGGACATCCGAGGCAATATCCTTTGGCCAGCGACATCATCTCGGACTTTATGTACGTCGACGATGTGCTCGCAGGGGCTCACACTCAGCAGTCGGCAGTTTTAGCCATTAAAGAGCTTCGGCTGGCTCTCGAGAGTGCCGGTTTTCCACTGCGCAAGTGGACCTCCAATGAAAGGAGACTCCTACAAGCGATTCTAAGGGAACATTTGGTCAGTGCAGACTTCCTTGAGCTGGAAGATGCCAGCACCGCGAAAACTCTTGGGATCCGTTGGCAAGCTACATCCGATAGTTTCTTTTTTGTTCCGATGGTGAATCCCCTACAAACTGCCTACACCAAGCGAGAGGTCTTATCTCAGATAGCCAAACTTTTTGACCCGGCAGGATGGATATCGCCTTTCGTAATCCGAGCCAAGATTTTCATGCCGGAAATTTGGCTAGGGGAGCTGAGCTGAGATCAGCCACTCCCCACCGACCTCGTGACCAATTGGCAAGAGTTTTTTAAAGGGTATCCGACCCTGAGAGAAATTTGTATTTCGAGATTGGTGCGTTTCCATCCTGCTGCAAAAGTGCAGTACCATGCGTCGCACCAACGAAAGCAAATGGGGACATGTACGATCCGAAGACAATCCAGCTGATCTGGCAAGCCGGGGCTTCTCGCCCCAAGAGCTTAAGAACAGCACATTTTGGTGGCACGGGCCGGCTTTTGGTTAATCCGGAAACCGAGATTAAGCAAATGCCTATCAAATGTCACAGTGTCACAGTGCCGCCAGCAGTGGATATCCTAGAGCGTTTTTCAACCTTCGACAGGGCGCTGCGGGATCTAGCATACGTAATCTGTTTTGCGAACAGGTGCCAAAAGGAAGAAATACCCCCATCGATAGCACTCACTTCGGCGGAATTGTCCGACGTGCAAGAGCGGTTAATCGTGTTCACTCAAAAGAATGAGTTTCTCGTGTAATATAAGGCCTTAACAAGCAGATAATTCCATCCTCAAGCACAATTTCTAACCTAAGCCCTTTTCTTGACAGAAAGGGGATAATGAGGGCAAGCGGCCGCTTACAAGCATCAGACATGCTCAGTTATGATGAGAAACATCCTATCATCATCTCAACACGGTGTAGGTTCGCGAAGCTACAAGCCCTGTTTACCCATCGCATATCCTTGCATGGGGGGAATCAGTTAATAAGTCTAAATTCTGGATTCCTAAGCTTCAAAGGTTGGTGAAACACACAATTTACTCGTGCCGAGTTTGTGTCATCCACAAGGAGTCGACCAGAACATTGATCCTCTCCAAACATAGCCATCAGAACTTGGCCTGGCATTTAAACCCTCCTGGCGCGCCTCATAGAAGGGCCGCAGGGAAGTACACCTTCGAGGAACTGGCTACCCTCCTTGCGAAAATTGAGGCTATTTAAACTCCAGGCCTATTTCGCCAATGTCCGAAGATCCCACTGACCCTGTGGCTCTTAGCCCCGGACATTTTCTAATCTGTGGACCACTTCTTGCGATATTGGAGCCTGTGATTAAAGAAAATCCTATTTCCATTATCAATCGGTGGCGGAGGTCGCAGGCCCTGCATCAGCAGTTCTGTGTGCGTTGGAAGGAGGAATACATGAAGGAGCTCCACAAAAGGAACAAATGGAAATTCCCATCGCGAGATCTCCAAGCGGGAGACATGGTTGTGATCAAAGAGGTAAGCAGTTGCAGACGTTCTTACAGCAAGGGGCGTCATCCGACGACCAGTGGCGAAAATGATTTGCCTCCCAATGGACGGCCCCAGTGACCATCGTGACTCCTCAATACCTTAGTCCTTCCGTTACTAGTCATAAGTTGTGTCGTCCAACGTCGTTGTTCCGTCCACGTGTCGTGATCATCCGAATTCACAGTACTTAATTTTTTATATTTATCCATTTTCTTTGATATAGATTCGTGTTACAATGGCTCCAACGACCCACCAAGATGCTTGTCGTTCATCAGGGAGCAATGTATACAGATGTCGAGTCTGCAAGGGAGTCCAAGCACTGTGGAGTTGCCAGCGTTTTCTTCAACTGTCGACTGTGAAGCGGCTCCGCGCGGTACTGATTAACAAGTACTGCGCAAACTCTCTGGCCCACGAGCATTCCGGTCGGTCATGTCGCAGTAAAGCGAGGTGTCACATATGCAAGGAGGCCCACCACCCGCTGCTGCACATCCACACTGGGCAGCCGCGATCTTCGCAACCCCGACAAAGGCGCCAGCCATCCTTGGATTCTCGGCCTTAGCGTCAGCCACAGCAGCGCCAGCAGGCGTCTTTATCCGGATCTTGATGCTCCGCCACGCCAATGGAGATGTCTCCATCCCGCAGCCCGTCGTGCACGCCTATCCTATCCCGCACGAGTGTTTGTATCCTCCCGACCGTGCTAATCGGATCCAAACAAAAGCGGTTTGATATCCGAGCCTTGATGGATCAGTGCTGTCCTGTGAGTCGCATCCACATCTCCATGGTGAAGACCCTTAATCTGGCCATCATGGGCATTGGCGACCAACGGGTGTGCACCACCGAGATTGTTCATGCTGAACAAAGGGGCAATACCGCCAGTGGGGCATCTCTATGAAAAAAATGTACCTGTCGCCATATTGCTTGTACGTTTTTTTTTTCCCGCTCTAAAATAAAACCCGAAGGAAGGCGGATTAATTGATCTCAACCCCAATCATCCTCATCAAAAATTATTTATATTTTTCTCTGGGAAATTTGGGATCGCAACTGCCAGGCCCCCGACAACATCAATCAGGATTAACAGCCATGTTTGTCGGTCTTGTAGTGTTCAGAACAGGACGCATTCGCCTTCGAATCGTATAAAAAGCCGCAAACAATGATCCTTGTCCAAGGGTGAATTTTATTTAAGAAGCTAGGTTCGACGGCGCGCATTCTGGCTGTGTTCGGTTTCAGCTCGTCGGATTGGTCGTGGTCCTTTCTACCCTATCTCTCCGGTCTAACGGATATCGTATAATGCGCGAGATAAATCTTGTAAGGATGTGTTTTCTCTTGCCAGGACAAATACTTAGCGGGTCAGGATCCTTCACAGAAACATTTATTTATTTGCGGGGACAGGCAGGAAGTTGGCCAGAACGGCCAGAGCCGGGCTTGAACAGAGGTAATAGGCGGGGGAAAGGGTTAATCCGTTAAGGATCTTTGCGGCTCTCAATTGGCCAGCACCGACCCCGTCATCCGAGTGTCGACGCCTGACCAGTCAGTAACCGCTATGTGCTTTCGCCAAGGGCACCACCGCCGTCACCCGGCAGCGTGCTCCTTGGCTGGGAGGCCCGTTCGGGGGAAGATTCGGCCTACCCTGGGGCCAGGTGCCGACCTCTGCAACGTCCTACTTGGGTGCCGGTATGGCATCTCCGACCCCGTTCGTCAGATTTCGGGTCCGCCGTTGCCAAATTTCGAAGAATGTTCCTCCGGGACAAAGGTTAAGCGACAGTAGATGTTTGTCGGAATGAAGCGCCGGGAGATCATCCATTTGAATTTGAATTTTTACACTTTTATATTTTCGGCTTGTGTTTTGCCTCGTATATAGGCTAGTACATCTTCCGATGAGAGATCAGGGGCAAGCCTCGAAACATATATTGTTTTCGATGGCGGAAGTGCTGTAAGGATCTTACGTAACGTAATGTTACCAACATCGGCTGGAATTCCGGGAATTTTTGGGCCGTGGGTAGGTTTCATTACGGGATTTTGCGTTTCGGCGACTCGTTTAATAGCTTCATACAATTAAATTGAGCGTCTAGCGCGAAGAACTGGTCATTCGGAATATTATCGATATTTTCGTTACTACGTTTAACACCCATTTTTGTGTATTTTTTTATAAATAAATCTTCGTTTTAACTATCGTTATGCAACCAAATGAATTGAATTTTGGGTAGGTTTTATTACGGGATTTTGCGGAGCCAAAGATTTGGGCTCCACACAACGGAAATTGGTGGCTGAACGGCTGCCGTTACCCTAGCGTCCGATTCGGATACGGAATCTTTTCTCGTTCCTGATCTCAGAATCATTGGATTTGGTGCTGGGATCATGAGCTGTGGCGTGGGAATGTGGCAGAAGCTAGGTTGCTGTGGCTCACACAGTTTCAGCCGACCAGCAGCAGATTTTTTGCGTTTCGGCGACTCGTTTCCTAGCTTTATACTATTTATCTGAGCGTCTAGCGCGGAGAAAAGATCATTCGCTTTGCGAAAATCTCATAAAATCCACTCCCGGTCTAAAGCCTGAAGGATGATATTTCTTCTCAACCGGTCCACAGGCCTCACAACAATAACGCAGGCCCTTTTTGTTGGACATTGCGTCAGCGATGCTGGACATCGCGTCAGCTATGCGACCTGTCACCTCAATGCATTTTGCGTACATTACCGCATCGCAAAGCCAGCAATGGCGACTCAGCTGGTCGGCCGAAACATTTTTATGGAATTCTTAATAACACAGACAATATTGGGCTATTTTCACAAGCACGTGAACCACTGAACACACAATCAGTTCCAAAAAAAGAACCAGTAAGAGAGAAAGGGAGTAAAAGAATGTAAGTGTGAGCTTAAGAAATCACAAAAGCGAGAGAGCTATGAACCAAAGCAAGTGCGCAAGAGTCTGAAGACCTCTACCACCGCAGTACCACCACTTTACTACTACTACCACTAGTACCACTCTACCACCAGAGAACTAGAGTGTTCGCTTCAAAGCCAGGTGTGGAAGTTTATTTCCGGAACTCCGTTCTTAGCGACTTCGGGTTTGCCAAGAAGTTTCTGAATCCCAAAGTGGTGAAGGCGATATCAAGCAACGCATACGAGCTGGAAGATATGCATGGCAGGAGTTTGGGCGTATACCACGGCCTGGAGGAAACCGGGAGAGCAGCCATTTGTCGTCCAGTTCTTTAATTCTCTGGAATTAAATAGAAAAAAAAGAAAATCAGTGGCAGTGATAAAATCATGGCATATTTTCCCCGTTTATTTTTTTTCTGTGACGACCTTCCTGTGGCCACCGCCGGCGAGTCTTTTGTTTTTGTGTGTTGGTAAAGCCTGGAGAGCAACCACCCTGAGGCTCCTGGAGCCGGCGACGAGCCGCCAAACAGAGCCTACACCTACCGTCGCCAATCCATCAGCCGCCTGGTCGCAAGGAGCCGCCATTATTTTGGAAGCTGGTGAGTCCGTTCCAAACGAGAGCCGGCGTGAACTGGCCAAGAATTTTATTTTTGGGTTATGTCCCACCGAGCTTTGTTCCCCTGCCAGTGGCCGCCGTTGTAGGCCGCAGATCCAGACCGACACAATTTAACTAACGACTTAATTCTATTTCAAGCGAACAAGGGGGCGTTCGCTTGAAATAGAATTAAGTCGTTAGATTCGTACAGTCTTTAAGTCGTTAAATCAATTAAGTGTTCCATTGTCATTTGTCCCCCGCTTATATAAACTTGTGTCAGGGATTAGTGCAACACAAGTGCCGCAAAGGATCGGCTTAAATCCTATTAATCCCTTTCCCTTTTATTTCTCTTGGAGCTCCAGTAGGGATATTAGGTAGAAGAGAGGAATAGGGATAGGTCGGCTTAACCGAAACAAATATCTGCCATGTTAGAATTAAGGAACCTCAAATTTATAATGAATCTAAGCCGCTTAGAAACGCTAAGCAAAATATTTACCTGGGGGAAATGAGCCGGTCGCCAGACTGCCTGGAAAAGGCTTCGGTCGGCCGGAGATGGGTGGTGCCCCAAGATAACCAGAATGGGTGCGTCGTGGCGAGTCCATCAAAGCCACCAATTGTGTCCAAAGTGTCGTCCAGATTGTGTTTTGCTTGTTGTTTACCTTTTTCAGTTTCTAGTGGTTGTAGTTTTGAGACTTCCGATATTTATCGGTATCCAATTGTGCGGAGTGCGCTCATCGGGTCGAACCCAACCCTGGGCGTTTAATAATATATTAATATTTAATATTTCTTCAGTACAACCGGCGCACAGTGTACTATGGGGAATTTGCCCGTTTTTATGGTATTAATTAAGGTATATAATTATTGTAAAAGTAAAGTAAAAGGTAGTCTAAATGATAGAATAGTTAAAATAAAAAAAAATAATTTCTAACAAATTTTTTTCAGTTTTAACATATTTTTATTTGAGCAAACAAAAAAAATTAATATATTAAAAAAAATTGTTTTTAAAAAATCGTTTTCTTTGAGAAAATTCAATTTTCCACTTTGATATACTATAACAAGATGGTCATACAGTCGGGTGTCCCGACAGTAGAATACCCTGTACCATTACAAGGCGCCGCTCGATTTCGTTTCCTATTATATTAAAATCGGTACCCAGGGAAAACCACGTGGAGGTCATTGCAGATGCAATGGAATTTTATTTTTTTAGTATTAAATGCTGTAATTATTTAGATTTACAGGGAAAAATTAAAAAAAAAATTATTTGCTAAAAATATAAAAACTTTGGGGAGGAGGGGAGGGGAGGACCACTCCCCATGAATTGAAATTCGGGACAACTTGCAATTGCTCTAACGAACGTTCTAAAAATAGCTCTGACTTTGTTTCGCTGTATGTATGCAGGCAAAGAATGTGACCATTGTAAGTGTATTGGTGCATGTGTTATTTGGAGCCCTTTGCCTTGGCTGCCTCTTGTATACATAATAAGTATAAAGTAAAAAGACTATATCTCCGATATTTATGGTACGATCTCAATGAAATTTAGACAATCTGTGTATTTTGATAAAATACATCAAGGTTGTGAAAATGGTTTACCTAACTTTATAAATTTAGGAGATATACGTTTTTTTCAAATAGCTCCCCAAAAAAGGGGAGCAGCAAAAATTGAAAACAAACTTGATCTGCGTGCAGATATAAGAAGTCTAAGTCCCAAGTTTGGTGTATCTAGCTCTTATAGTCTCCGAGATCTAGGCGTTCATACGGACAGACGGACAGACGGACAGACGGAAGGACGGACGGACAGACGGACATGGCTATATCGACTCCTTAAGTGGTCCTGACCAATATTTAGGTAACTTTTGGGGGTCTGCCACGCTTCCTTCTGCCTGTTACAGAATATCGCACAAAATTATAATACCTTTGTACCTTTGGTACATGGTATAAAAAGACGAAAAAGTGGGCGTGGCACATTGTCCAATACAAATATAAATTTTACAATATTTAGCTGTCAAATGCTGTTTAAACTATTCGATTATCTTTTTTGGTTCAGTTGTGATTTCCGCAAGCTCAAATGAGAAAAGGCGCCACTGGGCGGCGGCGTTCCATACTTCTAAAAGCAAGTTTTTTTAAATAGACGCTTGTCTTCCTTGTGATCCTTCAATTTTCACAGTCGGAATAAAAGTTACGGGTGGTCTTATAGCAAGAGTGGATTCTCCGTTTAATTTAGGTAGCTCCAGACCATGTTCACTGCCAGCGCAATTTTCAATAAGGTCAGTATTTTCAACGCTATATTGCTTGGCGCACTGCAACGAAAAAAAAAACATTTAAGAACACTAAATTCGAGTTTGGGTGTAAATCGGGCCGGTTGATTTACACCCAAACTCGAATTTAGTGTTCTTAAATGTTATTATTAATGTTATTAATTTTTTTATTTTTAATAATTTTTTTTTTATACCATGTACCAAAGGTACAAAGGTATTATAATTTTGTGCGAGTGTGATATTTTGTAACAGCAGAAGGAGGCGTGGCAGACCCGAAAAACTTACCTAAATATTGGTCAGGACCACTTAAGGAGTCGTTATAGCCATGTCCGTCTGTCCGTCCGTCCGTCTGTCCGTCCGTCCGTCCGTCCGTCCGTCTGTCCGTCCGTCCGTCCGTCCGTCCGTCCGTCTGTCCGTATGTCTGTATGAACGCCTAGATCTCAGAGACTATAAGAGCTAGAGATTTAGACTTCTTATATCTGCACGCCGATCAAGTTTGTTTTCAATTTTTGCTGCTCCCCTTTTTGGAGGAGCTATTTAAAAATAAAAAACGTATATCTCCTAAATTTAAAAAGTTATGTAAACCATATTCAAGAGGCATATACAAAAGGCATATACAAGAGGCATATACAAGAGGCATATACAAGAGGCATATACAAGAGGCATATACAAGAGGCATATACAAGAGGCATGTACAAGAGGGAGCCCATGCAGAGGGCTCAAAATAAATCAAAACGTGCATTATACATTTTAGTTTAGTTATTAAGATTGCTAATGGTGAACAGGTTGGTGGTGCATCTGACTAAGTTGCAGTATAACGAAACGTTCGTTAGAGTAATTGCAAGCTGTCCCGAGTTTGATTCCAAGTCAAAATTTTTATATTTTTGACAAATGATTTTTTTTTGTAATTTTTTCCTGTAAATCAAAATTATAGTATTTAATACTAAGAAATAAAAAAAAATGCAATCAAAAAACCATACTAATTATTTAAAATGAAAAATTTTTTTGTATATTTTATGATTTTTTTTATTATTTCCATGATTGTTCCTATGGCAGCTATATGATATAGTCGTCCGATTTTCATGAAATTTAAATCAAAATCTGGAATAATATTAAGTGGCCAAATCCAAAGTTTGATGAAAATATGTTGAGAAACAGTGAAGTTATAGTTTTTTTTTTCAAAAAATTTGCCGATTGTTCCTACTGTTCCCGATTTTTCCTATGGCAGCTTAAGATATAGTCGTCCGATTTTCATGAAATTTGATACGAAGTTCTGAAACAATAATAAATGGCCAAATATCAAATTTTGTGATTATATGTTGAAAACTGACAAAGTTATAATATTTTTTCGAAAATTTTACCGATCGTTCCTATGGCAGCTATATGATATAGTCGTCCGATCCGGCCCGTTCCGATTTATGTAGGAGTGAGAGCATATAGAAGACTACCTGCAAAGTTTCATTCAGATAGCTTCAAAACAGAGGGAATAGTTTGCGTATAATCGGACAGACGGACGGACAGACGGACGGACAGACGGACGGACAGACGGACAGACAGACGGACATGGCTAGATCGACTCGGCTGTTGATCCTGATCAACAATATATATACTTTATAGGGTCGGAAACGTCTCCTTCACTACGTTGCAAAGTTCTGACTGAAATTTTAATACCCTGCAAGGGTATAAAAACAACTAATTTCCCCAAGTAATATATTTATACCCTTGCAGGGTATTATAATTTCAGTCAGAAGTTTGCAACGCAGTGAAGGAGACATCTCCGACCCTATAAAGTATATATATTCTTGATCAGCTTCAACAGCCGAGTCGATCTAGCCATGTCCGTCTGTCCGTCTGTCTGTCCGTTTCTACGCATACTAGTCCCTCAGTTTTAAAGCTATCTGAATGAAACTTTGCCGTTAGTCTTCTATATACTCTCACTCGTACATATGTCGGAACGGGCCGGATCGGACGACTATATCATATAGCTGCCATAGGAACGATCGGAAAATTTTTCGAAAAAAATTTATAACTTTGTCAGTTTTCAATATATTTACATCAATTTTGATATTTGTCTATTAATTATTATTTCAGAATTTCGGTTTAAATTTCATGAAAATCGGACGACTATATCCTATAGCTGCCATAGGAACTATCAGAGAAATAATAGGAAAAATCATAACTCAGTTGTTTCTCAATATATTTTCATCAAATTTGAGATTTGGCCATACAAAGTTATCTTAGAATTTCGTTTTTAATTTTATGGTTCAATTGTAATTTGCAAGGGTATATAAACTTCGGCAAGCCGAAGTTTGCTTCCTTTCTTGTTTTAATTAGTTTGGTTCTTTTCAATTTGTTTGAATAGTTTTTGGAAGTAATATAAATTAAATGGCCACCTTTATTAGCAGCCTTATCCAAACACTGGTCATCTAACTCAGAGGATCAAAACTTCTCCCAGGCGTTTATAGATGCCGAACACAACACATACAAATTAGACACAGACAAGACATCACGTATCTGGAATTCAATGGTGCGTTAAAGAGTCTAAAGGGAAATACCCCAGGAAACGACAAAATCAACTATACCATGTTACAGCACATTGGAAAATCAGTAAAAATCAGATAATTAATTTCTTCTACTCAATTTTAATTCCACAGGCATTAAAAGTTAGTACCATAGTCCCAATCCAGAGATCTGGCAAAGACAAAATGGCAATAGAATCATACAAACTAATTTCCCCTAACCCATGCATTGCAGAAACCCTAGATAAAATAATTTCCAAACGACTTTGATGGTTTGCTACCTCAAACAAACTTCTCAACAGTCGTCAAATAGGTTTTACAAGAGGGAAATCTGTGACAGGCAGCAGAAAAAAGCACGCATTAATATCCCTTGACTTCGAAAAAGCATTCGAGAAAAAAAAAACACACACAATAATAAGTCAATTGACTCTATGGGGACTCAATGTTGACACAAATTGAAAAAATATGTCACACAGTGTATGACAAGCCGCAAAATCAGAATCCAAGTAAATCACAGTCAATCAGTAATCCATCCAATACCCGAGGGTGCCCCACTGTCAGTAATACTATTCATCGGAGCATTCAATAGCCTGATCTGAAGTGCATTGCGTATGCAGACGACTACTACATTATTGTAGATTTTAAAAAAGAAAAGAATAAGCAAATTAATTGAATCCGTCTTTTTGATGCCAATAATCATGTTACGATAGATCCGGAGCAACACTATCAATTTCAAAATGCAAACATATGCATATCTGCAGAAAACATAGCTGCATTTACCGAGTATCCACACAATCACATAAAACTGACTCAGTGCGGAAAATAAAAATATCTTTCGATTCAAAATAAAGATGGAAACCACACATTGCGAGTTTAAAAAAATCCTTGACAAAATATGAAAATATAATTAGATTTTTGGCAAGCGATAAGTACAATTTTGACAATCAACCCTAATCCAAATTACTTTCAAACATTGATTTCGGCCTGCCACTGTATTAGACGTCTGCATGAGTGGCAAAGAAATCACATTCAAATGCACAAAGCTCAAAATGAGTTGAGTGAATTTGAAGCAAATGCCAAACTGAATTGAATGAGTTGACTCGCTTACGTACGACTCAGCCGCACAAAGAATAGAGAAGGAGAAACGAATGGAATGAAATGAGAACTCAGAAAACTGAGACGCTGAATTCGAATGATTCGAGTTGCAACTGTAAAAAACACTACAGTACCAAATGTTTTAGAAAAAATAGGTTTGATC
>VNJQ01005019.1:0-11094 GCA_008042515.1 Drosophila truncata | reverse complement strand
TTGTCAGGTGAGTTTCCTGTAATGCTATTATGTTTGGCTTTATATCTTTTATTAGCAAGGAGAGATTATGAAGTTTATCTTTATATCCGTTTATGTTCCATTGTAATATGTTAAATATCATTGCATTATTTAAGAGAATAATTTTGTTATTTTGGTTTTCAGTTTAATTTCATAGTCTCGCTTACTTCCCTTGCTCTCGCTTCAAGCTCAGCAATGTCACTCGTACAATGCATTTCATCATTGTAGGTGATCGCGAAAGCTGTAATCGGGAGCCAGGGGCGTAGCTGATACGGTTTGCTATCATTACAACTCAAAATCTTCTCCGGTACTATCCGTATCAGAGAGCTTTGAGTTATTTTTGTTTTTTGCTTTATTGAGTAGTTTTTGTATGTAGGTGTCTGTGTCCATGTCTGAGTCGCTGGTTATTATCATTTGTTCTTCTATTGGGTAATTAGTAGGGTTAGTGTGTATGTTGTCCTTTGTCTTGGTTGGGTGTTCTGTTTGGGCTGTTATTTTTTTGCTTCTTTTGCCTTTGGTTTCTAAGGTTTTTTCTATTGTTATGTTATTAATTTCGTCATCTTTTGTTGAGTGTCTTATTAGTTTTGTGTTATTAACTGCAGTTGAAGTGGTCGGTTTTTCTGTCGCAGTAGTTTCTGCGTATGTCTTTTTGTCGTGGATTACTTGTTGTGGTTGCTTTGTAAAATATTTAGTTTTTGCTTCGTACATTGTACATTTCTCTTTGGTTTTAATTTTGAGTATTTCTTTTGCTTCTTTAAATTTTGGACAGTCTTTGCTGCTGGCAGCGTGGTTTTCTTTGCAGTTAACGCAGAATGTACGCGTGCATGCGGTCGGTTGGTGAACAGGGAGTCCACATGGGTCACATATTGCGTTTCCTTTGCAACGTTTGGCAGTGTGTCCAATAAGATGACAATTCCTGCACTTCATTGGGTTTGGGATGTATTCCCTAACCCGCGCTGGATACCAAGAGATGTTAATGTTGGTTGGGAGGCTGTACCGGTCAAAGGTGAGCTGGACTACACCAGTTGAAGACACCTTGCCGTCTGTTTTCCGTGTATATTTGTATACTTCTACCACTCCTTGTGATTTAAGCTCACGTACAATTTCCTCATCGGAAACATTGTTGAGATAAGGGGCGTATACTGTACCCTTGCAAAAATTCAGTGTTTTGTGGTATTGGGTTTTTACTTTGCAGATGCCGTGGAGCTCGTGAGCTGCAATGAACTTTTCTGCAATTGCTTCATTATGAACAAAAATTAATAAATTGCCGTCACGCATCGGGGTGATTTTTTGAATTTTATTGCTGATCAGTTTTAGTGCTCGATCAATGGAAAAGCATGAGTATGACGAGAGAGGCTTGTCTTTATCTAGAGTTGACATAACGATGTATTTGGGGTTGGGAAGTTTTACTGTTGGAAGCTCTGGGAAAGCCTCACAGAGGTGGTGTAGGTTTTTTCCTTTTGGTTTTGGGACTATCGCTAAGCAAGGCATAGCGATTTGTCCCTTGACTATTGTGCCCCGGGGGCATGGTTGGAATAATTGACTCACTTGTTTTTTTTTTTTTTTTGGCTTGTATTCGTTGAAGAAGAGAGTGAGTTGAAAGAGGATAGGCGCTTAGAGGATGGATAAGCTGTGAGCTGAACTGCGATTAACTGCGATAAGCACAACCGATCGATTCGAAGATTAGTCGACAACTGTTTTACTACTTATTATACCCCTGCAGGGTATTATAATTTTGGTCAGAAGTTTGCAACGCAGTGAAGGAGACAACTAGTCCCTCAGTTTTGAAGCTATCTGAATGAAACTTTGCAGGTAGTCTTCTATATGCTCTCACTCCTACATAAGTCGGAACAGGCCGGATCGGACGACTATATCATATAGCTGCCATAGGTACGATCGGTAAAATTTTGGAAAAAAATTATAACTTTGTCAGTTTTCAACATATAATCACCAAATTTGATATTTGGCCATGTATTATTGTTTCAGAATTTCGTATTAAATTTCATGAAAATCGGACGACTATATCTTATAGCTGCCATAGGAAAAATCGGGAACAGTAGGAACAATCGGAAAAATTTTTGAAAAAAAAGCTATAACTTCGCTGTTTCTCAACATATTTTCATCAAACTTTAGATTTGGCCTTAATAATATTCCAGAGTTTTGATTTAAATTTCATGAAAATCGGACGACAATATTCTAATGCTGCCATAGGAACATCACCGAAATAATAGAACAAATCATAACTCGGTTGTTTCTCAACATATTTTCATCAAATTTGAGATTCGGCCATTTAGAATTTCGTTTTTAATAACATAGCTCAATAGTAATCTGCAAGGGTATATAAACTTCAGTAAGCCGAAGTTAGCTTCCTTTCTTGTTTTAATTTAAGTTTGACCAACCAGAAATTATTATTGCATTCCAAATTGTTTTAAAATATTTTTATTTGTTCAGTACATTTGCAAATTTATAAAAAACAAAATTAATTGTAAACTAGAAAATAATAGATTTATTGCAAATTTATCACATTATTTTTCAACTATGAACAGAATTTACTCACAATACACGCGAAATCGTCTTCTGTTGAGGTAGGCTCTCAAAGTTTACCGAATGCGTGTTTCATGTACATACAGTGGATAACATTAATATTCGGTGTTTTATTTTTTCAATTTTAAACGCGAAGAAAATGCTTAAAACTAATTTTAAAAAATAAAATAAAAATGGCAAATGATAGCTATTTTTATTACCTATTCATAGAGGCACAGGTTGTGACGCGCAGACGCGTACAAGAATAGTAATAATATTAAATACTAATATAAATAATAATATTAAATAATAATAGTTACATGGAAATTGGAAATATTGAAATATTTGAATTGAATACGCGCGCGCGCCATTGATCGCGCCAGAAGGGTCACACTGGATTCAGGAAGAAGGGTCACACTGGACCGATAAGGCTGGCCACACTAATAAGGGCAGATCCTGCACCTGCGGCGGGCACACTTAACCTCGCCAAGCCCTATATAAAGAGGGCCACAAGCCGTAGGAAATCACCTAGCAGCCGACAGCGATCGGGTGAGGTGCCTAGTAGCACACATCCATTAGTCAGCAGCGAAGTCTTTTTTTGGGCCGACCGGATCACTTGATCTGGTCCGCTCCATACATTGTAGTTAGTAAGTTCTTCAGGAGACTTTCGAGTCCCAACCCGCAGACTTTCGAGTCCAAACCTCTCTAGAAGACTTTCGAGTCCAAACCCGTAGACTTTCGAGTCCGAAACCTCTCTAGAAGACTTGCGAGTCCAACAACAACAACCACTTCTCTAGACGACTTACGAGTACCGCTATACGAATTGGTTTACCGACTCGATCTCTCGAGGAATCTTATGATTCCCAACCAGTAGACTTTCGAGTCCGATCTCTCTCTGAAGACTTACGAGTCCAATCACAAACTTTCTCTCTCCTGGAGGAGTTACGAGTCTCCAAACCCGGGTATTGGTCTCGCGGAGACGGAACGGCCCTGACGGGAAGGACGACGGCTCGGTAGCAGCGTTTGAAGCAGCATGAAATTAATAAGAATTGTAACTTTTAAGAGAATAAACCGTAAGATACGTTTAAGCCTAAGATCTACTGCGTTATACTCTGGGTCCGGGGTCGGAATCTCTTTCAGCAACCACCTCTGACACAAATAAATGTCTGAGACGAATCCTGGCCATCCCTGAGCCACCCGAACAACGACGGAACGTCACAAGGTATTGAGGTTTTATTTTAAATAAAATGTAAAATTAAAGAAAGACTAAAAAGTGATAAAAATTTGCGTTACATTAATATTCGGGTTTTTCTTATATAACCACGAAATAACTACTTTTTAAAGAAAACTAATTTTGTTTAACTTCAATTGAGGCTGCTTTTGGTGTAATGAGGTCTTTGAATTTTCCCAGGATCAGACGATTTTCTCTTGGCGTTGTTTTACGGGAATTTGTCTGTTTATGTTTATTTACTTGGTAGTATATTGTTTGCCGAGCTACTTTATAAAATTTGCAGAGACTTTTTAATGAAATACTAGCGTGGTACTTTGTTATGACTTCGATTCGCTGGATTTCGCTTAATTATCGCGTTTTACCCATTTTTAAACCAAATAACGGCACAGCCATTCTGATGACAGCACTTTTTTCGCTGGCTTAGTACTAATATTTTATTTCGTTCTACATTTTCAGGGAGAGATTGAGCCGATCAGCCGCCGGTGGACTCCGCGTCAGATTTCCTGCGTCTTCAATTTGTTCCAGTCGCCTCTACTCTAGCTGTTCGCTAACTAAACTAACTTTCAAAACAAACAAACAAACAAACAAAATTTCACCTTATATAGTAGATAGGGATACATGCTATTTATTTATATGAATGTAAAGACTTTTGTTTTTATTGATAACACAGGCCGACAAGAAAAATTACGGAGAATAAAACCTGCAGATTACGAAAGTCTCGGACTGTATATTGCTAGTTCGAAACCCAAAAGTTTTTATCACGTACCAAATTTTGAGGAAATCGTGTTCAAAGTACCAAAAAGGGCCTATTTTGGCACTTTTCAAACGCTAATAAAACAGAAACCGCTCGTATACGAAAGTTTAAAATTCTTTAAAATTTAAGATGAAACCCAAATTTGGGACGTCAGGTTCAGCAGCTATATCGCTTTTTCTGAACTGCTTTTTGACACATCATTTTGCTATGTTGTAGCCCTGGAATTTAGAATAAATTGTAGCTGAGTCGGTTGAAACATTTCTAAAAGTCTCGGATATACTCGGTATGGATACAATTTTACATCCGTAAAATTCCTTTTTTTTTGTATATCATTATTTTTTCACTTTTTTTCTTAAAATTCAACTATTTATCATATGTATATATGTACTGCTGTATCACAAACTCTCAAGCGTTAAATGGAATTTTTAAACCTATAACCTTTCTTTTACTTTAGCCATCTATAAAATAATAATTCTAAATATTTCAGAAGTTAAAAAATCAAATTGACAATGCATTAGAGGCGAAAAAATCGATAGATCTACATAAAATATACTAGACACGAAATAGAATCGATGACAGTATACTGCTCTAACAAGTCAAATTGGTCACACAATTTTTGCAATTATTTGTTTTAACAAAAATGCCAATAAATCATCAATGCATTAGCCCATGCATTAGAAGTGCCGTATAGTCAGCTTGCTCGCACTTGTGTAAAACCCTATAGAGGTGTCATATTAGTAGTAGTATTATAATAGCATAAATGAATCTGAGCAAAATAACACATGTAGTTGTTTCTTTTTAAGTTCTAATGAAGTCTCTAATTAATGAAAACTACATTACTGTATTTTAAGGCTATTAGAAGAGAGGAAATGAGAGCGCGAGAGGTTCGGTTTTGACACGATTGCTGACTGACAGCGTGGATTCTGTAGGCATTGCATCGGAATTTTTAAGGGGATCGCTTATGCAGAAAAATCTCTGTCGGAAGACCCTCTAATATGCGAAGTTAAATACTTACATTTTTATTACATTTTTCATACATTTAGGTGTTTTATTTGAAATTTAACAACAAACAATGAAGGAAGCTAACTTCTGCACGCTTAATCCGTTTTCGCGTTCAAAGTTGCGAAAGTTGCCTACTTCAGAGTAAAACAACTCGGAAGCAGAAGGTGCTAGAAAAATACGGCGAGATACTTCTAGAATGATGTCCATGTGGTCATTTGTTGAACGCCGCGTTTAATGGGTCTGCATCCCTTCTGTCAGGAGAGCTCTCGGGCGTTACTGCACCGATTAATAATGCACATATAATAATAAATTATTCATTCAGAATGCGTTTAATAAATGACCACATGGACATCATTCTAGAAGTATTTTGCCGTATTTTCCGCACTGTGTAATGAATGGGCGAATCTCAAATTTGATAAAAATATGTTAAGAAACAACCGAGACTAGATTCTATTATTTCCCTTATTGTTCCTATGGCAGCTATGGGATATAGTCCTCCGATTTTCATGAAATAAAAACCGAAATTCTGGAATAATAATAGGTGGCCAAATATTTTGGTGAATATATTTTAAAAACTGACAAAGTTATCATTTTTTTCGGAAAATTTTCCGATTGTTCCTATGGCAGCTAAATGATATAGTCGATCTGGCATAGGTACGAGTTAGAGTATATAGAAGACTAACTGCAAAGTTTCATTCAGATAGCTTTAAAACAGAGGAACTAGTTCGCGGACAGATGATGATGATCGCCTGTTGATGAAGATCAAGAATATATATAATTTATAGGGTCGGAGATGTCTCCTTCACTACGTTGCAAACTTCTGACTGAAACTATAATACCCTACAAGTGTATAAAAATATACATTATTTATTTTTATTAAAAGGATAAAAATAGAAACGAAAAACGTGATTTATTAGTTTTACATGTTTGATATTGTAGAATAGACGTCTGCATGAGTGGCAAAGAAATCACATTTAAATGCACAAAGCTCAAAATAAGTTGAGTGAATTTGAAGCAAATGCCAAACTGAATTGAATGAGTTGACTCGCTTACGTACGACTCAGCCGTACAAATAGAGAAGGAGAAACGAATGGAATGAAATGAGAACTCAGAAAACTGAGACGCTGAATTCGAATGATTCGAGTTGCAACTGTAAATAACACTACAGTACCAAATGTTTCAGAAAAAATAGGTTTGATCGGCCGCCATGTTTGGCTGTTGCCTAGTCTAAATTGAAACATAAGCAATTGATATGCGTTTTAACATTCATGGTTTTTTTATTTAACTTATGTCTAAAAAACAAGGCTATAAAATTCATAATTTCATGGATTTTTCTTAAAGTAATTTCTAAATCAACAATAATAAACTAATTCAAATATAAATTCATAGTTTTTTCTTAAACTTATTTTCAAATTAACGATTTACCTAACTTAAATTTGAATGCAAAAACATTATTTTGTTAATATTATCCGAGTTGGTGGCTATTTGGGAACGCTCGGTAATTAAATTTCTCGCGTTTGAGAATGGCGTTCCGAACAACAACATTAAACTAAAAAACAAAATAAAAATAACGCGGACTACAAATACATACAGATTCGTCGGCTTCTTTTCCTGTCTTGGTTTCTTCCATGTTTCTTTGTCTTTGATGCGCGATCTCTGAAAATTCGAATTCGTGCACAACAACTCAAATCATTCGAATGTAACACGCATTGCTAAATTTGTTGTTTCTTTTTTCGCGACATTCGTACCTGATACAATGTCGTTTAATTTCTTGCATTTCACTCATTGAAGCGTACTCAATGAAGCGTATGTTGTGAGTGGTTTCATGCAGACGTCTATTGTAGAATAAAGGCTTATCGACAAAGGCCGATGAGTCTTGTGCCAGTGAGGTCAGTAACTACTTTTCTTAACAGTCTTTTAGGAGTTAATAAAATATCTATTAACAGTTTTATAAAACAATAAGGAAAAATTAATTAAGTACTTACGGTTTATATTACTTTCTACTTTATTGTGTAGCATCGATGTTTCTCCACCTCTAATAAATATATTTAAAGGATCAAAATCCACAATGAAAGTATAGAAGAATCGATATTATCGATGTTAAACCGATTTTTTCGCAGCTGCAATGGTATAACAAATACGATATAAGAGCAAATATATATTTATTAAAAATATATATTTAACCTTTGCTGATAAAGTTAATATACTATATCACTGAATAGTTTAAATTAGCTGTGAGCCACTGTATTTACTTACACATGCATGTATGCATGAATGTACTTATTGATGTATACGGGTGTAAGTATACATATATAGAAGCGGTTCCTTGAACAGTAAATAATCAAACCAAGTTGCGTGCAACATGTTGCACAACATTGTGTTGAATCAATTTTTTTCAGCTGGTGGTGGTTGCTGTAAATGAGTAAATTCGGCGTACGGTTGGTCTCCACGAAAGACTTCAATTCCTAACAAGTTCTTTAGTTATTTAGAAATTGTTGTTGAAGGTGGACTACGTTTGTCGCGATATCCTGTTGTTTTGTGGTTCATACGTGCTTGATACGGTTATGGAACAGACATGTACATATGAATAATGTACAAACTCACTTTTATGTCTTATGTATGTAATGCATTTAATGTGTTTAAACTCGTAAATAATCCTAATTGAAAAATATTAACAATGGGTGCTGTGAGCGTTTCAAAAGGAGTATACATACAGAGGCTTTTAGACGAACCAAAGCAAAAGTTTATGTAATTTTTAAAGCAATCTTTGATTAAAGAAGTAAACAAACATTTTGTATGTACTTCAGCTGCTAGCTTCTGCTACTTGGTGATATTTTAAGTACATATATATGTACATATGAGTGAGAGTATATAAATGTATGTATATATAATACGTACACATACACGTAAAATTGTTATTCATATTACATATATAAATATCAAGAAGGCTGTTTTTTGTAAGTGATACTTCAAACCCGTAAAAAAGATTTAACATGTTTATATGCAACGCAATCCTTTCGCTTTCATATCTCTATACATGCATGCATATTTACGTAGATCTATGTACATCATATTCTGTGATGTCGAATGCGACATTCGCATTCAAACTACAATAAAACATGCGTCAAGACATTAATTTAATTTTATAAAAGTAAAAATGTATAGCTCTTGGTTAGCACTATAATTGGTGCTAAGATCGGTTTATGACAATTGTTCGTTTTGAATATATTTACAAAAATGAGATGTATTCGCACGCGACAGAAAAAAGTCACTTTTTGAAAATTCGAGTTCAACCACGGATTTCAGCGAAACGTGATGAACGATTTTAATGCAATCAGTTTTAATGTGTTTCTATCGTAGTTTGCTGATTTGTAGTACCTCGATATATTGGAAGATGTTATACATATGCATTTTGATAAATGCTATCAAATTCGATTAATTAGACCATTTTTTAATGTTAATTGTTGATAAAAATCATTTTAGAGAAGTTTTTTCATTTGGCGGAAGTTGCACTTTCCAGAGAATAGCCCATATGTATGTACTTTAGGGTCATAAAATAAATTTATTTTTGTCTTAAACATGAATAGTTTTAAATGTGTAATATATACAAAAAATTCTGCTTTAAAATAAACAAAAGTTTAATTCAAGATTTAATAATTACAATGCTTTAAAAGTCCACATTAACAGCCTGTGCCATTACTTTGCATCACTGTATACAAATATATACATGTACATACATACATATGTGCATAGGGATAGTTTTAAATCGTGTATTTATAATTGGTTAATTTGTTTTTTTATTTGTTTTTTGCGAAGAAAGAATGCATATTATTATTGTAAATTAACATGTATGTATGTATGCACATACATATGTATGTACATATTTTGTATATACCCTGCAGTACCACAAGTCATCAATAGGCCTCTGTCATCAACAATTCATCAACGTGCCGACAGCGACGTCGACAGAATCGACGCTCTGCCGACTGCGACTTGTACCCGAACTCCCTTCGGGTCCGATTCGCTTACTGAAGTTCGAAACGAAAGAGGCACCCAAAATTTGGCCTGCGATCGGCCTCTTCTCGAAGTTCGAACTGTATAGTTTTTTTATTTTCGGAGCAGCGACATGCGACAGTCCCGCAAGTTAGAGAGAGATGGAGATAAGGGAGGGAAAAAATGTTGGTGTTGTGTCTCGCTTCTCCTAACTCCCTTTTCAGTTTGAAGAGACTTCTGTTTTTTTCACAAGTGTTTTGCATATTATGTAGTAAATATTGCGTAAAAAATAAATATTTAAGGGTAAGTAGGTATTTTTACTCAATTAATAATATCCCTTGCAGAAAGCATAGATACGACTTCAATAAAGGCGATTTGAATGCTGAACTCTTTAGTTTTACGGAGTTTCTTTTTAATTAAAACTGGTATGTATTTATATATGTGCAAATTATTAAATTTTCAAAGTGATAACATATGCATGCATTTAATTTACAGATCACATTTATGCAAGTTCCCTGAAGAACCTGCACAGATGTGCAAACACCTTGGACGCGGCAATGAAGAAACGCAAGACTGAGAATTCAACAGGCTTTAGGATGTTTCGACGAGTCAACCTAATATATAAATATTTATTGTTATTATTTAAGTATTAGTATGTATAAAGTAAAAATAAAAACAAAAAAACCGAGCCAACAAAAATTTTGACCTAAAAAGTCGACCTAAATGTTGTTGATGAAGTGTTGATGAACTGTTGATGAATTGTTGATGAATTGTTGATGAATTGTCGGGTGTTGATTGTTGAATTGTCCTTCGGGTGTTGATGAATTGTTGATGAATGGTACTGCAGGGTATTTCCATTTCATAAGTGTGTGGAGTCGAGCTGGAAAAACATACATACATAAGTAGATGTTTGCACAATTCGATGTTTTCGATGTTTTACAAAGACAACTTCGATTATAATCGACTATCGACAAAAAAAACATGTAAAATTTTAATTAATTTAATTCAGATCACATATGTATGTAATAGTTGTGAAACGATAGACTGCCCAGCAGAACCCGAAAAAGATATCGTTTGCGGACCTTTTGAAATCTTGCGAGTGACACTTTTCTAATATCAAAACCGTGTCTCGATTAAGCTTCAAAAATAAATAAAAAAATTTAATTCAATCCTCATTATTCCCTTAACTCTTAAACTAAAGCTTTTTAAACTATGTATTTAATCCCAAACTAGACAGTAAATAATCTATGTTTCACTTAAGCTTCGACCTGAAAGACATTTTGTTTATTTCTATAATTATAAGGTTACAAATTATTAACAAATCATATAAATCGTAAATAAGTCCCAAATAATATCTTACTCATTTTTTGCGTCCCGGTAGGACTCGAACCCATGTCACAGAATTCACAGACGGTCCGCTTACCAACTCGGCTACTGAGGCAAACCAAACTCTAATATCGAGAACGCTTATACATACGATTTCAAGAAGAGAGCAATACTCCCGGAGCTTGTCCGTTTTAGAGCCAGTAAATCCGCTATTTTCCCGCTCATTGTACGTTTCAGAGTCCGCTAG
>VNJQ01005015.1:0-37958 GCA_008042515.1 Drosophila truncata | reverse complement strand
ATATATTTTCCCATAATCATCATTGGAAGAGTTTATCTATGCATGCTTCCGCTAACGATTAAATTTGATCCTTAAATGACAATTTTAAATGCACGTTCGCCTTTGGCGGGGGCCGGACAATTGGTCAATTATTAAGAGCGAACCAGAGGCCGCAGGAGATTTCTGTAAATAAAAATAGCGCAAATTAAGGGCATTCAAGTGCAACGCAGCGGAAACGGAAATGTGCGCAAAACAATTACCAGAGCACGAGAGAAGCAAATGACCACATATACACGCCAGCACACAAATACATGGCATTACACTGTAACTCCGTTGTCTGCACTTAAAAAGGCGAAATTTATATAATGCCCGTTTTTATGCGGGCACTCAAGTGCAATCAAATTGCGTAACGCGGAATTTCCATTTGAAATTGTTGCTGCCAGAGGGGATGGAGGAGGCTGGCCGCTCGTCCACAATTCAGCCACGGTATGGACATTGTTATGGCTTGCTGCCGCATTTATGCCATTTGTATTGCAATTCCACATAAATAGCTGGCCCCCTGAAATCCGAGGCAATCCGAGTGGGCATGACAAATGCCATCGACTGGTCAAAGCCGGAGTTAGCCGTGATAATTATCTAATTTCCCGCTTTCGCTGTAATCGTGTTAATTACGAATGCTAATTAAAAAGCCAACCAATGCTGGCGCCCACAGTTGCTGCAATTTAAGCAATATTTCCAAGCCATAGTTGGATGTTATTTTTTGGTTTATCGCCGAAGCACAGAGACGTTAAAAATCTTCGGGCAGGTACACAGAAAATATATCGATTAGATCTTAATATCTGATAAAAGTATGTCTAAAGTACTTACAATTTGTAGGGTTATGGGACTGTCAAAATTATACAATCTCTCTACATTAGCTGAAAGCAAACTGTTTGAAAACGATAATCACAAGATAAACTTTGAAAATCTTTTCATTTAATTAATGTCGGTAACCAGAAAGAGTTCATTCGTTCGGATAAAAACCTTAATTCCATTTATCATTGCGATAAGGTAACTTAATCTAATTTAAGCAAGACATTCATTTTTAGATCCACTTGCTCAACATATTACATTGATATGCATCCTCCATCTATTTTGTATTTGATAAGTACTATACACAAATTGACTCTAAGAGCCGGGTACCTCTTTTCCGTCCTGCTTTGCATTAAATAATAAATTTAGCCAGTCTTTTGAAATGGGAATGCCTCACGACCTGCGCTAACTTGACAGAGCACATCAATCATACGCCAGGGTGACCACTTCTTAGTTTCCTAAACCCAAATCCCCGAATAAACATTTTAATAATTCACTACCTTTCGCAATTACTGTCAAGCATAATACACGGTCCCTTCCCATCTCTATCCTGCAGGCTCCTGGGGCTCCCGCCGCTCGTATGTAAGGGAGGGTGGACCCCCAGTATGTTGGCAGGCCGTTACATTTGCGACAGCATGGCCAAACGGCTGAACTAACAATATGTCCGGGCCCATCGCACCATCGCAGTGCATTATGCAACGATCACGAAGAGGCCACACTCGCAGTCACAGTCACATCCCCATGCACATTCCCATCCAGGAAAACGAACACAGCTATCCGCAGCTAGAGCCAGAGCTCGAGTCAGATGACAAGCTAAACAAAAGCTACAAAATGAAGTATGAGGTCAGCAGCCAAGAAAAACAAAACAGAGCGAAGCACAAAGGAAAAGAAAAGCACATGATTGTCGCTTGAAACTTGAGCTACAGCAACTAACCTCATGACATCAGCTTTTTGGTTTGCAACTTATTACAATTTCCATATAACCTCCGAGCGCCAGAGGAAAGCAGAAAACGTAGGCAGCGCGGTGTGGGAAATGCACACAAATGCGCACTTGGGCGGAGGGAGTGGAAAAAAGAAACAGAAACAGAAAGAGAGAAAGGGTCCGTTCGGGGCGAGGAAGCGGAGCAGCGAAAGGGAACAGGCTGAGGAGGCAAAGGCAAAGGCAAATGCCATGTCCTTCAGCGCTTGCCCTCGCAAAAGCAATGGCAAAGGCAAAGGCAACGGCAACGGCAACGGCAAACTGCTGTGGGGGTCTTTAAGTTTTATGGCACCATTGTGTCAAGATAATAATACGTACGTCGCTGTGTGTGTACGTGACTGCATTTAAGTGCATAGTTGTGTAGAACAGCACTCGCCTGGCACTCGCACTCGTACTGGTTCTCGGAGAATACGGATACATAAACAAGCATTCCTCTGGCATGACATTTACTCTGCGAATTACTCTAAACTGCTGCATTTGCGATGCGATATGCGGACTGCGAGGGCGAAAGACGCAAATAACAACTACTGGCCTCCCCTGGAAGCCCCGAAGCCCTCGAAGCCCTCGAAGCCCTCAAAGCCCAGCCGTATTATCAATTTAAATGAATTGCACACGAGTGTGCCATAAATTCGGGCCGTATGACATTTGCTAATGTTGGTCTATGAGAGCAGTGGCGTTAATTAAATACCATAGCATACTTGCGGACCGCTGCGCAAAATCAGAAATTCGGAAATTGAGAAGCGGCGCTCAGAAAGCCACATAGTTCTGTAATTAAAATGAGCGAACGCTCAGCCATTCTGCGGCCGAATTTCAATTTTAATTTATGTGCACAACGTTTCATGAAATGGGGATTCATTAGCGCTATTTGCGCGGCAAGTTGAATAAACTTTGCCGCAGCAGAGCGCCATGAAGATAGCAGCATCGGCGCAGATATAAAAACTTATAAAATGTAAGCAATAACAAAAGCAGACATAGAACAAAGATCGCGCTGCAATAAAAATTATGACAAGCTACAAAACTTTGACGGAGTTGCCAGTGCCAGTGCCAGCGTCCTCTGCTTTTACGCGTCCCAGCATAAAAATTTAAATAAACTCACTCACGCGTGCGGGCAAATAAATACAAATTTATGGAAAACGCTGGACAGAGGTCTGTCAGGGCAATTGTTGGACCATTCGAGCAGTGGCCATTATGCATAATCTCGGGCAGGGTCCGTACTCTCGACTCCCGGCCATCGCTGACCTATAAATAATGTGCCAAATTAGCTTGAACAATAAATAAATTTCATTCTATATGTAAATGAGTCGCAATACCCGAGATCTGTGGGACAAGCGGTAGGCAGGAAGTAGTATGTTTGTATGTATGTATGTATGTATGTACATCGGGAAGGAAGGAATTTTAATTAGGCTCTATACTCCTCCACACATTTCTATTTTATTCCTAGAATTTGTTGTTTATCCGACCATCTAATATTCATGCAGTTTTATCCACTCTTATCCTTACAGCTCGCTGCGCAGAGCCCGACACAAAGCGAGGTCCTCCAGAACATTACATTAGAAACGATTCATCATCGCCGCCACGCTCGGCACTACGCTTCTGTCATTGTCCTGGGCGGAGGGAAAAGGCAGGCGGAACAGCCACTACAGCAAATTGAATGTAATTTCATAAAAAGCGAGTGTTAATTTTTTGCCAGACCCACAATACAAGATAGATACAGCCAGTGATACACGGACCCCTGCTCGGCTTAATGTGCTAACACGCAGTGACATGAAAAATGATGGAGAGCATGCCGCCTCTGTCCCCACCCCGCCGCTAGAGAAGAAAGCCCGAAAGAAAGAAGCGCGCGACGAGCTGCAAATTTGCGACGAGCGGCAGGAGCAAAGCTGAGGAGCATTGTAGCTCGCAGGACAACAGGCCGACAGTAGACAGAAGCATCGCATTGACGGGAGAGACAGAAGGCAAAAAAAGACAGCGCTGCACATTGGACCAGCATCATTTATCAGCGACGCATCGCACCCTGTTCGCAGCACCAGGCCAGCCAGCCGCCCCAAGCCCGCCTGGGCATATGTGTACCGGAATGGTGGCATTGTGTTGCTGCCGCAGCTGAAAGGATCCTGAGCGTTCATTCAAAAAGCCATTAACCCTAATAAGCAGCCACAACAGCCACCCGAACAATACGCATCGATGTGCCTGCCCCCTCCCCGGCAGAAGACACCCGGACACTAGGAGACAGACATAGGCAGTTTGTCGTAGCTGGTGGAGAGCTGCAACAGGGCAGTCACAGAAGCGGAATAGCGAGAGAAACCAGAATGGTGCCGCCACGACTGCTGCTGCATCTGCGGCGACCTCTGCACCTGATGGAACTGCGTATCCTGCTGCTCTGTCTGCCGACGCTACTCCTGGCCACCACCCTAGAGCCAGGTGCGTTTCAAGATCTGTTTGCCTTTTTTTTCCTCCTCACAGAATTTAATTAGGGCTACTCCATTGGTCGTGGGCATTCGGGCACTTGGGCCGGAGCTGGCGAGAGGCTTTGTGAAGTGCTAAGTAAATTAAGACTAAATTTATGCGGCCCGCTGCGCCCAGTCCAGTCCACGGACTCTTCCGACTACCGCCCAGAGTCCTCAGCAGTTTATTTTAATATTTTCACAAAGCCAACAAATCGTTACAAGCTCTGTGAGCCTGCGCTGCTCGGCAGGCCCACAATTAAAGCCCCTTAACGTGGCCGCCGTGAAACTTTGCCAATTTTCGGATTTATTATGCCAGGAATTTTATTATCATCTCCGCGCCGGCTTATTCCGCCTGACAGTGTGCTAAGCATGCACCTGCGGCGCAAAACTTTATTTCGAAATATACATGTATTTATAGAAAAGCAGGAGGGTAAGCGGTTGATTTACATATATATACATGTATATATATATGTAAGGGATACATACATATTGCGAATGGAATGCAACCGAGCGTAGCTCAAGTTATAGCAGGTAGAAACAATTGCTGTTTAAATAATTTCTAATTTTTCGTTCGACAATTGCTGTTCAAATAATTATTAATTTTCGCTCGCGCCGCCTTGCGTTGCGTTGCTTCTTGACCTTCCGCTAATTTACTTTAAATGGACGACGTTCCACGGCAACGAGCCACACCCAAGGCACTCACCTCGGGTGCCCCCTATGTGCTCGTCACGTATACGCATCGTTAGAGCGCCTAAGTTATGGCCAACACGTAACATTCACAAATAATAAGGATAATGAAAAATACACAGGGGAAAGATTAGCACCGAGGGCGACCCACCTTGTTGATGGGCCGCGCTGTTGCTGCCCTTGCGGCTTTGGTTTTGACCTGGGGGCGCCACGCAAAGTCAAAGTCGACGTCCTGCCCTCGGAGCCCGGGCTCCTGACTTAGTTTAGTTGTAATTTTTTGTTTTTTTTTTTTGTTTTCACCGCTCTCCGTCGGCCAAACGCGTTACGCATAAATTATCCGCCGCGGCGGCAACAACGGCGACACCTTATCGAAACGCGCGGTCTGCTCATTACGCAGCCTCCTGGAAAGGTGGGGCGGGACACTTTGCAGGCGAAAGAGCAAACTGAGCTCGCGTGACAGTGCAAAAATTGAAAATTTATTGCGACGCCTTGTGGCTTGAAAATCGTTGTCGGAAGAAACTTTTTAAATTGACTTTTAAAGTGCAGAGCACACAGTGGCGGCGGCGGAAAGCGTGGTGTGCCGAGGATGGTGTGCGAAAATATGCGTGGCACTCGATGAGGGAGGCGAATCTCTCCAGTTGGAATGACGAAGCGCTTATACTCTGCCCGTGCCAAGCTGGATTAATTTCAGCACCATGATTTTCCCCAAGTCGGAGTTTTCCGTCGGCTTGTTTGCACAGATTCGACTTTAGGTCCTCTAACTGACAACCCGATCCCATTCAGCCGAGCCAAGGGCTTCCTCAGACGCACTTCTCTGGCTTCTCTGGCCAAAAACATCATTGTCGAAGTGAGTGGCAAGCAGGCAGGGGGAGTCCAACTGTGTGTCTGTGCCCCACTCGCTCGGGGCTCAAGGTCGCTCTGACACACGCACTCCGTCGGGCACAAACAAGGGACTAACACTGATATTTTCCAACAGATTTTCCATTTTCCTCTCGCCTTTCACCTTGCCCCCGCCTCTCTAGCTCGTTCCCCTGCCAGCTTCAAGTGCAAATGAGTTTGAAGATGATGGCCGAAGAGGGTGAGTGGGTGTGGGTGTGGTGCACATCGCTGTCAGCTATTTCGCAAATTTGCTTAGCGGTTTTAAAATTAAGCTCATGGCGCATATGAGGTGAGGCCAGGGGAGCGATCTCTCACCCGCACACGAAGACAGGGTCTCAGGTTATGGGTTATGGGTTACGGCTCCCCAGGCCGCGCGGAGCCAGGCAGCTTAGAGGAGCTAAGCACTCCTGCCAGGCGGGCAAAGAGCGTCGACTTAAGCAGATTTGGGGATTAACACTGGAACACTCGCACTCTGACGCACCAGTGCCAACATATTGGCTGGGAATTTAAATATTACGTATACGCCACCGCGGAGCGAGAGGCGCCGGCGGAGACAGCGGCAGAGACAGCGCGCTGACTGCGACTGAGACAGATAAATAATAATTTGAAACATGACAAGTGCGCACAACTACAGCTACGAGGACGACAAGGGCGACAAGGACGACAAGGACGATAGCCAATGTGTCGTGACTGCGGGCCATACAACTTAAGAGGTCGGTGGGGCGGGGCGAGAGATTGACAAGAAATATTTATTATTAATAATAAACATGCGAGCATGCCAGACGCACTTGCTGACTTCATTATTTATCGCTTTTTAGCGGTGGGGCGCCCAGAGTGGCCGAATGCTATGAAAAATGTGATGAACCGAAGGAAACGAAACGGAACGTGGCGAATTGAAAACGAAAACTTGTGTGTTGCCGCCGCTTTTTGCTCCTTTGACTGCGGCATCCGGTTAGTTCAGAGCTCAGGCCGGAGCTCAGGCCGAGCGAATCCGAAAGTGGGTGTTGCGGCGACCTTTTTCTATTGCTTTTTGCGCAAGTTTTATTACAGTTGCCTACTTTCAGGCATAATATAATTCACACGCCTAAGCCGCAGGCAGCTGACATGCGCACGTACTGCCGGCCGGGAGTCGAACAGGATGCGTTGAAATACGCGGCTTTAGCCATTTTATTAGCAGTGCGTGTTTTTTCACTATTATCGCGTTCGGCCTTCGGCTCCGTCCCGCCACACCACACCCCACTTGACCTTAGGTCCAGAGAGCTCCCGGCAAGCAGTTCGTTGGCTTTGTGTCTCGAGCCGAGCATTTACATTTCTCTTAACATTCGCAATCTATTTCCACTTGCACTTGCCCCGCCGCCCGCTCCCGCTCCCGCTCCCGATTACATGTGTGGGCCTGTCATGCATACAAATGCAGAGATAAAGGGCGTTCTTCTGGTGGTGTGCGTGGCAAAGGAATTTGTGTTTGTATGAGCGCCGAAAGCGACCTGACCCGTCATAAACCGCGCTGCCTCGAGACGTCCCAAGTGAAGTGGACTCGCCTTTGTCTGTGCTTTGGGCTTTCTCCGCTCGATTTGCCGATTTGCCTGGCCAAGTATTATTAATCGTCGGAACTGTCTGAGCAAATGGCTTTCTGGCGAGGCTATCCGGACCAAGCGGGTTTCGAGCACATTTAAAATCAATGCAGCGTGGCCGAAAACTTTGACGTCACTGCGGACTCGGCCACGAAAATACCACGGCGCTAACAAATGACACTCCGAGCCCCATACGTACACACACCCGGGTAGAGAGGCAGTACTGTGGCATTGCATACGCATGCCTAAAGTATGAACTATAAAAATTTACGAGGCAATAAAAGTGTGAGCTCGCTTCGCTGTGTTTTATGGCCAGAACCAAAGGAGGGCCGGGACGCGGGGCACACACTCGCCTGCAGACAACGACATTGCGCATTTCGGGTTTCGATTTCGTCTTCGATTTTTCGCCTTGCGCACAACAAATAACAAATGGCAGGGCTCCCCTGCAGGGGTCTTTGCATTACGTCCGCCTGATTGATTGGATAAATTTTGTTTTACAGCCCACTTGCCTACAGGTTTGGGCCTACAACAGGAGATCCACCTTCTAGCCTCACGTCTTTTAAGGCGCGGAAGAGGACGCAGCACGAAGAGTAAAAGTAAAGCGCAGTCCGGCGTAAATTTAATTTCGACTGCCAGACTTTTAGCTGCACTACTCAGCCGGGTTGCCTGGGCAATCAAAGTTTCCTAATTAGTCGTGGGACGTAGTTGCAGTGATTAAAAATAAGATTGGCCAGCGTCGGGTTCTAAGCAAATTGATAAAGCTGGCACATTAGCGGCCACTTCTGAAGCAAGGATTCGGATAAGAGCTACAGCGTGGAAAGTTTTCCGAAGGATCTCTTCAAGAAATTAAATTTTCCCCCGAAAGGAAGAGTCTTCCCCTCGCTTTCCCCCTTTCATTTACAAGCTCTGCCATTAACTGCGATGTAGCAATGAGAAAAATGTCCGTCTTTAAACTGAACTGAGTGAAAACGAAATTATATCCCCGACCGAGGAGTCTATTTATGTGCCTTTCCTAGCTTTTAATGCCTGCCAGGCGCAAGACGGGTTGTCCAAACAAACAAACAAACAGACAGACGGAAAGGCAAATTAAACACAGAGCACCTTACCTAAGCCGTGTTGGTATGCGCCTGACAAGTGGGCAGATCGATAAAGGCCGTGTATCGGCAATAATCATAAATAACACGCTGGGCACGTCAATCAATAGCTTTATTATTTCAACAGGCTCAGATTTGGGGACCGGGTGGGGCGCGGGTCTGTGGCCGTGGATGGGATTGGATTGCTCAGTCCCGAGGCCAATCACATCCATTTGGCAACTGCACCACCCCAGACACTTTTGCTGATTGCATTCGAATCAAGGCAATCCGATTTGAGGGCCAGAAGATGGGAACCAAGCCGAACTTTAACACGATTTGCCACTGCGAATGCACTCTCTACTCCGCAGTTGGCTTTGTCTAACGCTGCTGCTCTTTCTCTGATTGCAGATCAAAAGTCAATACTCACAGATAACGACTGGAAGAAGCTGTGGATGCGCGGCGGCATGAACGCCGATTCAAAATTGGATAATAATCTCGACTCGAGCGACAGTCCAATGTTCGAGGATAGTGAGGTAAGTCCCGATGACAGATTGCCCCCTGGCCTGTCCGACCGATTGCAATGAACTGTTATTCGATTCGGATTCAAATTGAATCGGCTGCGAGCTCAGCTGCTACGTGATGCGGTCCTGGCCACAGAAAAGACAGTGGTCACTGCAGGAGCATCGACAACAGGAGCAGGAGCAGGAGCTTGCCCCAGCCCATCAATATGTTAATGCAGCCCCAAAAAATGCAGCGATAGAGGTTGGAGCCAGTCGGGATAACACTAATTACCAGCAATCGCCATCGCGGAAGGCGCGCCGATTCGGATCTCTGCTCCAGCGCCGGGACTAATTAATCTTTAGTGCTTATTTATAATTCATTCGCGCTGGCTTCGAATCTAATTATCCAAATAGCAAGCACGCCACAACCGTCAGACATCCGGACCTCCTGCACATCGTCCTCGCAGTCCGGACAGCTCTGACTCTGATGTATTATATGGTCTGGGTCCTCGGTCCTGGCTCCTGGCTCCTGGCTCCTGGACTCTGTTTTGCTGACTAATTGTGCGACTCGGGCGCGTTTTAAGTCTCCCCCCTGATACCGTAAAAAAGAACTTTTAACTTTTTGTCTTGTGTTTTTTCTCTCTCTCTCCCTTTGCTGCTTCTCCGTCTCCAACAGCTGATGGCGCACAACACAACCGTCCAGCTGGGTGGCACCGCCTTTCTGGTCTGCAAGGTCTCCGGCGTGGACAGAGTGGGTGTAAATTGGGTTTGTTTTTGTCTCTCTAATTGTACCTCGTCGAACCACGTCGTCGTAGACTGCGACGACATTCCTTAGTTGTGTTCCTTGCTTTTCGATTCGCTTTTTCCCCACGTGCACGAACTAGTCCTTATTGTCCTCTCCCACTCCGAAGCCACAACCAAAAGCGAAAGCATTCACCCTACACACTAAATCCCCGAAGTCCTTGCATGGAAAGCGCTTTGTTTAGTGGCTGCAAAATTGAATTCCATCCGAGCCCAGCGCGAGATAGGCGGGATCCATAGCGGAGCACAGCTGCTGCAATCGCATATGCATATTCCATTTGCACTTTTTGCCCCACTTCCACTTTTCCCCATTTGCGTTTTCGTTTCCATTTCATTTTCCTGCCTAATTATATGGCATTTTCATTTTGCCTTTTTGTTTCCTCGAACGCGGCACGCAAAAGTCTAATTTGTTAAGCAGCCGAGCACGAACAACAACCGAACAAGAGCTTAATTTGTAGTTGAAAGCAAACGTTTGGCAGGATGACAATTTCAGTACACATTGTTTGACATTCGGTTTGGCTAACAAGCAATTAAGTCCCACAATGGACACGCAATGGATCGGTCCGTGGATAAGCCCGAAATATCAATTAATTAGGCCACGACTTTCCAAACATAGACTATCCTAGATTTTTGACCGACCGTGAACGTATATCTTTCATCGCGTTTGACTTTGATGAAAGTATACTTTGGTTTTGTATTATTTCGAAAATGTTTAGGGAATTATCATGATTATGGCTTTTAGAACTCAGATATTGAAGAATAAATTAAAGCATCCTTTTTCCTTTTTTTGGTATGCTCATTTTATAATTGCTTTTTAAAGGGAACCCCACCTTTGACTGATTAGTTTTTTATTTCGTTTTTTTTTTAAGTTATCTTTTTTTCATTGCGCAGTCTTTCAGTTGCTTACGGGCGGAACATTAAAAATAGTTTATCAACCCGTAAAGCCATGTCGTAATTTAATCCGCCACAAAGCGTCCTGGAACGCCATCGCAGCTCTGACATGGGCATGTGGTTGCAGCGGTGGGACTCCCGAGCACTTTTTAATTACTTTTCGAGAAAAATTCGCATGCTCCGCTAATTGCATGGCCGGCTCTGTCTGCCTACTTTGTTTCGCTATTAATTATCTGTGTATAGTACTCGATTTTCCATTTGTTCGCCGATAATAAAGCCATCGCCTCTCGTCAACAGAATCAAATATCTTGGATCCGCCGTCGGGACTGGCACATCCTTTCGTCGGGTGCCCAGCTCTACACGAACGACGAGCGCTTTGCGATTCTGCACACGCCCGGCTCCAACATGTGGACGCTGCAGATAAAATTTGTGCAGCGCAGGGATCACGGCATGTACGAGTGCCAGGTGAGTGGGTGGTGCCCCTGGGAGAGGGGAGACGAGGGACAAGGGATGGGTGGGTGCGGTCGTCCCGTGATGGCTCCATATTTTATGCATGCGTCGCAGTTGAAATAAACTAAAGTCGCATTTGCATACGCTCTCGTTTCGCCTCCTTGCGTCCGTGTCCATGTCCGTGGCCCGTACCCGATGCTGGGGCATGCATGCTTTTTGCTCCTGCAGATTTCACGACACGTCGATTTGTTTGCCTGCGTATGATTTAATTGTAAAATGCAAATCGAGTTTTGTATGCAAAGGTTCGATTTAAGGCATCTGCCCGCGGGCAGCTCGTCAGCTGTCGTTAGCAGCCGGTCCGAGTCCTGCCACACAGTGTCCCAACGCAGAGCTCATGGGGGTACGACCGATACGGCTGACAAGTCCGCCTCTGTGGCCACTGGCCAGCCAAAAACGTGTGACTGTCTGCCAACAGGCTCCAACGGATATGGACGGAACACGAGCTCGGATAGCCTGGACACTGACAAATTCGGGCCACTATTTCTGCCCGACGGAGTAATACGCAAGTAATTTCGAAAGTCATACGAATGCAAATATGGAAAGGATGGGATACCGGGCCGGAGAGAAGGAAAACAGCTTAGGAGGGACCAGGATTGGGATAGGGGAAAGGGAAAAGGGAAAAGGGGCAAAGGGAAGACAAGAAGTAAAGACAACCAACCGAAATGCAACAAAGTTAGACACTGCTGAAATGGACACTTGACAGTAACTCTGTTTGCGCAGCAGCACAAGTGCCACTCGGGCTGCTTTGACTAGATGGATGGAGGAAGGCCGAGGGTTCAGTGCCGGGGGCTGAGGGTTTATGGCTGGTTCAGGGCGGACCAGGGAAGCGGGGAACAATTTCGGAAACGTAGCTTCAATTTCAAAATTGTTTGCATGCAATTTCAATATGAGAAGCCGCATGCCAGGGCAAACCAGTCAGTCAGTGAGTCAGGCTGAGTCAGTGGGTCATGGGATGTCCCCTCCGGACTCCGGATTCGGGTCTTTGGACCCAGGACTCCATGCCCCGATCCCCGGAATACATACCGTCGACTACGGACAACGACTACGGACTACCGACTAGAGAGTGTAGTGGGGCGGAGCGGAAAACGAGAGCTGCATGCAAATATGCCGAAATGATTATTTTCCTCCTCCGTTGCGGCAGCGGATTCGGAGAAGCTGCAGTAGCAACTGCTGCCTGCCGGATATTTTGGAGAAAAGGTCCGGGCCGGAACCAGTTGGGACGTGTAGAAAGCGCTCCACTTATATAGAAAGCATTCGTTTTTGTTTCATTTTTGCGTGCCAAATTGAAATTGTTTGATTTGCATTTCAATGAGTGCAACATTTCTTGCACTCGCAACGGATTCTGGCCCGGGCGGAGGGGCTGGGAGGGTGATTTCTGCTCGCAGTTTACTGAAGCATTAAGATTCGAGTTGATTACGAATACCAATCGCACTCAATTGCCGCACTTGCTCTTTCCACTTGCCGGTTTTCTCCTTTTCCCGGACACACTATCCCGGAACCGACAACACCACCATCAACCAACACAAAGGTCTCGACACCGACTGGCATCATCTCGCACTTTGTGAATCTTCAAGTGGTTGTGCCGGAGGCCTTCATCCTGGGCTCCGGCGAGCTGCATGTCGACATGGGCTCAACAATCAATTTGGTTTGCATTATTGAGAAGGTGAGTTTGCGAAAGTTAAAGCAGACAGCAGCCAGTTTCCACTGAACCACATCAACCACCTCCGCCCACAGAGTCCGACACCACCGCAGTACGTGTACTGGCAGAAGAACGATCGCCTGATCAACTACGTTGACTCCCGGCGGGACATCACCATTGAGACCACCCCGGGGCCCCGCACGCAGAGCCGCCTGATCATCCGGGAGCCACAGATCACCGACTCCGGCAATTACACCTGCTCTGCCAGCAACACGGAGCCCGCGAGCATTTACGTCTTCGTCTCGAAAGGTAAGCTCAAGCCACAAAGAACATCTGAACTAATAATTCTTATATTCCAAAAACAACGACAAGAAACTATTGATGTTAAAAATCTACACTCTTAATCGGCGTTGAAAACTGAATTGATATAGCCATGGTAGTCCGTCCGCTTCTAGTAATTTAGCGTTGAAAATATTATAACAACACAATGTTTTAATTTGGCAATAGGAAGGCATGAAAAATATTTTTATTATTATTATTTTAATTATTATTATTATTTTATTTTAATTTACAGGATTACAGATAAGATTGTTTATGCATACTATAAAGTATATATTATATATTCTTGATCAGCAGCAACAGCCGAGCCATGGACGTCTGTGCGTCTGTCCGTCCGTCCTATATACGCAAAATAGTCTCAGTTTTGAAACTATCTGAATGAAACTTTGCACGTAGTCTCCTTTATACTCTCACTCCTACATAAGTCGGAACGGGCCGGATCGGACTACTATATCATATAGCTGCCATAGGAACAACCAAAAAATTTTTCGAAAAAATTATAAGTTTGTCAGTTTTTAAAATATTTTCACTATAATGAATATTTGGCCACCTATTATAATTCTAGAATTTCCGTTTTATTTCATTAAAATCGGACGACTATATCCTATAGCTGCCATAGGAACAATAAGGGTAATAATACAAAATTCATAGTTTCGCTATTTCTCAAGATATTATTATCACTTATTATTATTTCAATACTTCGATTTTAATTTTATAGTTCAATTGCAATCTCTCATCGGCTCGCCGAAGTTAGCTTCCTTTCTTGTTTTGTATTTAAATGTTTTATATACCTTTAGTAAAATTATTACATTTAGTCGATTTAATATTTCCGATAGCTACCATAGCTATCCTAGGCATAGGAGTGGATGTGGTAAACTAGAAGGGTATCACAACTTCGGTTGCTTGAAGTTACCTTTCTTTCCCGTTTCCACTTATTTTGGCATTGAAATTACAATAATGATAAGACGTGTAAACGAAAGTATGCAAATGACGTGGTGCCTGCAGCTTATTAAGACGAAAGTGACGGAGGGAAAATGCAGAGCACGGTTGTTGGTGCACATAATTGCATTCGCCCGGCTGTCGCTAAGCCAATTTCAGTTCTAATTCAAATTCAAATTTATCTCGGTGTCACTTGCAGGCGACAATATGGCGGCCATTTCGCGCCGGAAGACCTCCTCGGCCGATCGCCTGACGCACATATTTAGGTCGATGCTGGCGCCCTGCCTCCTGCTAAACACGGTTGTCATGAGGTGAGTCTACCTAGAGCCAATCTGCAGCGACATGCAAATCCGAAGTCCCTCCTTGTTCTCTGCTCTCCACTAGACGCATCTTCCTGACCTAAGCGGATGTACGGGCCAGCGGAGGCAGCCGAAGCGGAAGCACGACGACAAAGAAATCCTATTTAAGCTATTCCAGCGTTAGACCTAAACCTAAACAAACCGAAACCGAGTTAATAACTGAGTAACCCCGAGTCTAGGATAATTGCTAAGCTAAGCCCAGCGAGAGCTGCGCACTCGAGTGTAAAAATCAAGTTAATCCAATAGCAGGCACATGTGCGAGCCATACGTATGCCAGGCATCTCTCGTACATCCAGACAAGTCTAGATAAGTCCTAGTTAAGTTGGCAACTCACTTCCCATTGATTGTGTACAGTATGTTTAGAGGGATTTTGTTATATGTTATATCTGATTTGCGTTTACGAATAGCGCCAGATTACTTGCCCCGACTCCTCGGTTGCCGTACTCTCTGTTATGATACGTACTGTAAGTTATGCCGTGTATGTATGCGTGCTGGAATCCCAGTGAACTGGCTTCCTCAGCTGAGGCTGACTGAGCTGGGGGCGGAAATTTACTTCAGAATGCCTTGGTTCGAGCAGTTGAATGCGTTGCAGCCCTGAAAATTTTTCAGTGGAGGCGAAATTTGCATAAGTAGCCAATTTGAGTCCATTAAAAATGAGGTATATTATATAAAAAAACACAAAACACGCATTAAAACGCCATATATAACTGTTACTAATTGCTAATTGAAAACTAAAAGTATAAAAGGGCAGCGGGCGCGTCCAGCCCGGAGCAATGCGGCAGCGAGAATAAGAACGGAAACATCAACCCATATTAATTAATTATGTTATTAAGTTTGTAAATACATTTTATTGCAAATGGCATAGCACGCACACGCACACACAACACACCATTCACCATACACCATGCACCATACACAACACACAACACACCACACACAACACTCAGCGCATGCAGAAAAAATTAATTTAAATTGTGTAAATAAAAACGGAAATCATACAGCTACACCACCAGCGACCACAAGGCATACAACCGACTGAAAATGCGCAATATATTGGCCAGGACCTGCGGACGGGTCATGACGGGATGGTGTGGCAGAGGAGTGGCGCTGTACGAGTATGCGGATGCTTTATGGGCTTTGAAACTGTCAAAAACAAGCTGTAATTAATTGCAAAAACACACAAGGGAGCAGGAGGTCTGGTCGCAAAGAAAGGCGGCCAGGTCATAGGCAGGAGGCAGAGGTATAGAGTCGAGTATAGCATAACGAAACTCCATCAATCAGGCAAATCAGAGGATTGAAAATTAATTACTTTACGGTCAAATAGCCGAAGCGATAAAGACACTGAAATGTCCGCAGCGTACACGCGTCTCGACCTCCCAACCGTCCCGTCTTCGCCTGAGGCACGAGCAGGAGTGTTTTTCGAGAACTTCATCCGCATTCTGCATTTCTCAATCTGCATTTTGCATTCTGCATCCTGCTCCTGCTGGTGCCCGTGACCGTGCCCACGAGTTGCAAACCCTCAATCAAGAAACAAACATCTACGTAACGAATTATGTACAACTTCTCGACTGTTTATTACACTTAGGCCGCAGTCTTCACTTACGATAGAATACCACATAGGGGATCTCCTCAAATTCGAATTGATGTGTTGTCAGATTTAAGCCAGAATTAACTACCATTCGTTCGTGGTCGGTACGTAATTACAAACATAAAACTGTTAAGGGATACCATTTGAAGTTTGAATAGATCCTTAGTGTGAACCCGGGGCAACCCAAGCGTAGCGTAATCATTGATACTGCAAAATAATACAACTATTGATAAACTAACGATACTAAAGCGATTTCACAGCCTCCTTGATGTGTTTGTATGTGTATGCGTATGCCCAAAGCCCGTTTGACAACTATTGAGTCATTCGACTTCATTCAGAAGTAGGGAGTCAGAGTCAGAGTCGGAGTCGGATTTAGTTGGTTCTCACTGTTAAGCATTTCCACTGTAAATAATTTTTATTACCATATGTACGTCGAGTGGCCGGTAATGGTCATTCGTTAATTAGTAAAAGTCACAGGCGAGAGAAGAGGAAATTATTATAGGTATTGTACTCATGGCAAGGGCGAGGGACGTGACAAAAGTAACCAACCAACAGTATAAATCCATTCAAATGTTTTCAATGTAAATGCTCCAGCGCATAACTGTACAATTTAAACTTGCAACAATTTGACGAATCTGAATTTAATAATAGTAATTATATTAATAAACCCAACAAGAACTACATTGTGCTCGTACATACAAGAATGCGAAACAGAAACGGCAGAAATACCAACCCCGCGGTGCCAGGATGTCCCAGGAATGCATTCAAATAAATCAAGTGATTATCATGGAAAATAAATGTAATTTAAATAATAACTAAAAGTTTCCCATTCTTATCTATGGGGGAGATTGAAATGGGGCTTGGAAAATGCGATTCGGTAAGTAATCCTCAAGTGGCTTTTCAATTGCCAATCACGCCTTACAGACGTCCAGCAAACTTCTCGGCAAACGACAAATCGATGGCCATTGTGAAGGCGGCACGTCAACACGCCATAATTGGACTCCATTGTTGGCCCAAAACACACACCAGCGCAGTCAGATGCCTATTTGCTAAAGTTCCTTTTTATTTTTGGTTTTTTGAACGGCGCGCCAATTATTTTTCGACATTTTCCTTAAGACCGGCAGTTTACTTTCTGTCAACATTTCATTCAGGGCCCCGCCGTTCCAGCCGTTCATTTCGCCAGCGAGAACATGTTGCACTTGGGCACACACCCTGCAACCTCTGCCGTCTCTTAAGTTCGCGCAAAGTTTGTCGAGTGTGTTTGTGAAATCAAATGCATTGAACGCTGCCACCAGACCCTAGAAGCAAACTTTTGTGGCCACCAAAGTTTTGGCAAATCAAATGAACCCCGGGTAAATTTGCCATGCACAAGTGCCGGCCCAGGCCAGGGTCGACGGAGAACGGAGGACGGGGACCAGGGGAGGCTCAAAAGTAAAACAGTGAACTGCAGAAGTAATGGAGAAAATTCAGCAAGAAATTATAGTGTACACACTGCGAAAGAGAGGTCCTGCCAGGCCACTTCAAGCGGGCCGAGTCGGAGCTGAAGCAGGATCCGTTCCGCACATTTCTCCAGCCAAGTAGGCAAAATTGGCTGTTGACAGCTTCGAGCGGAGTGTGTCGAAGGCCTTCGACGTTTGTGAGATTGAAAACTTTGCCATTTTTATTTTCGATTTGCCGTTTTGATTAAAAAGTTTCGCGCGAACCTCTAAGATTCGGGCCCTCGTGAGTGGTGCCTAATTTCAGCGCCAGTCTGCCAGCCTGCCACCTCTGCCGAAATTGAAATCGAGCAACCCAGCCCCCACCCAGACCTCAATCACACGTGCAACGTTACACACACAGCCGCAGGCCACACGGTGACAGCTGTTAAGCCGGGCTCTTTCGGTGGCCTGTTTGCTTAAAAGCTCAGCCGTGACATCAATTTATGGTGAAGTTATAAAAATGTTGAATAATCGAATTTTCCAATGCATTAACTTTAATGACACGTCACAGCCCCCAGCACGCCACAGACGCACAACCTCTCCTCTTCAGCCCCTAGCTGGAGCTGCAGCGCTGGAAAAAATATTTCAATAACGACTTTCTGAGTTCTTTAAAATATATATGTATATGTAGTATATACATTTGGACAATCTTTGCTTGCAGAAAAGAAAAATATTGTCATCGATGCGATATTATTTGCAATATTGCAATGGTCGTATAATAGAATTTTTTTCAATTTTATATTTTTTGTGTATACTATATACTTACATATACATATATAGTATTTATTCTCGGTACGCTTAGGGTACAAGGGCTTATACTCATCCGAGAATATATGTAATTAAGCATCTGAATGCATCTGCGCCCGTTAAAGTATATGTGTATATTCTTCTGCGAACTTGGAGTGAGAGCATATAGAAGACCACATGCAAAGTTTCATTCAGATAGCTTCATAACTGGGGGACTAATTTGAGTATAATCGGACATACGGACAGACAGACGGACAGACGGACAGACAGACGGACGGACAGATGGGCGGACAGACGACAGATGTGGCTAGATCGACTCGGTTGTTGATCCTGATCAAGAATATATATACTTTATAGGGTCGGAAATGTCTCCTTCACTGCGTTGCAAACTTCTGACTGAAATTATAATACCCTGCAAGGTTATATAAACGAAATTTTAACAAGAAAGGAAGTTAACTTCGGCTCACCGGAAGTTTATAAACCCTTGCAGACTGCAATGTAACTATAAAATTAAAATCGAAATTCTGAAATAATAATAAGAGGCCAAATCCCAAATTTGATTTAAATATTTTGAGAAATAGCGAAACTATGAATTTTGTATTATTACTCTGATTGTTCCAATGGCAGCTATAGGATATAGTCGTCTGATTTTCATGAAATTCAAACTAAGATTCTCAAATAATATTAAGTGGCCAAATCTCAAATTTGATGAAAATATCTTGAGAAACAGCGAGTTAGGATTTTTTATATTACTTCCCTGATTGTTCCTATGGCAGCTATAGGATATAGTCGGACGATTTTCATAAAATTAAAATTGAAATTCTGAAAAATTATTAAGTGGCCAAATCTCAAATTTGATGTAAATATGTTAAGAAGCTGCGGAGTTATGATTTTTTTTAATTTTTTCCTGATTGTTCCTATGACCGCTATAGGATATAGTCGTCCGATTTTCATGAAATTTAAATCAAAATTCTAAAATAATAATTAATGGTCAAATATCAAATTTGGTGGAATTGTATTGAAAACTGACAAAGTTATAATTTTTTTTCGAAAATTTTACCGATTGTTCCTATGGCAGCTATATGATATAGTCTTCCGATCCGGCCCGTTCCGACATATGTACGAGTGAGAGTGTATAGAAGACAACCTGCAAAGTTTCATTTAGATAGCTTCAAAACTGAGGGACTAGTTTACGTATAATCGGACAGACGGACAGACGGACGGACAGACGGACAGACGGACATGGCTAGATCGACTCGGCTGTTGATCCTGATCAAGAATATATATACTTTATAGGGTCGGAAATGTCTCCTTCACTGCGTTGCAAACTTCTGATTGAAATTATAATACCCTGCAAGGGTACAAAAAGTGCATCACAAATTTGATGAAAATATGTTGAGAAACAGGGGAGTAATGATTTTTTCTATTATTTCCCTAATTGTTTAAATGGCATCTACAGGATATAGTCGTTTAATTTTTATGAAATTTAAATAGAAATTCTGAAATAATAGTAACTCGCCAAATCTCAACTTGAAAACTGACAAAGTTTTTCTTCGAAATATTTTCCGATGGCAGCTATATGATATAGTCGTCCGATCCGGCCCGGTCTGACATTTATGCGAGTGAGAGTATACCTGCAAAGTTTCATTCACATAGATTTAAAACTGAGAGACTAGTTTGCGTAGAAACGGACAGACAGGCGGACATGGCTAGATCGATTCGCTGTTGATGCTGATCAAGAATATATATATTTTATATGGTCGGAGATGTCTCACAGCGTTTAAAACTTCTGACTGAAACTATAAACTATAGTTTACCTAGTAAACGACAGGCATATACGCCATCTATAGATGGCTAGATCTATTGAATATTAAATATTGAATATTCTCACTAAAATTACTAAAAAAAACGCAGTTTTTAAATAGGGAAAAACATGTTTGGAGTAGCCAAATCTTAAAAGGTACATGATCTGCATGCAACAAATTTTTCAAACCCCGGTACAAAGCCCACGTATCTGAGGGAATCCCGGATATTCTACTATACTCATATATTATACCTGAGATGGAGATAATGCTTATGATATTTCAATGTTTTTAATTGTATCATCATTTCATCAATTTTAGCTGGCGTAAGAATAGTCGGTTAACTTGCTTGAGAAGGTAAACAAAATCAGTAAATCGATTCAAATTCTTTCAAATCAAAGCAATTGAAAACTGCATCTTATATAAACTTCGCTCCTCAATTTGATCGTCAAAGTGGCTGAAGAATCTCACAAATATCATATTACAATAATATCTCTATATATATAAAATTCTCGTACACTGTGTTTGTAACCAAACTCCTCCGAAACGGCTTGATCGATTTTTATGAAATAATAAATATATAATATATTCTGTAGGTATGGGAATTGACCAATGTTATCTTTATACTCCTAAGTGACAAGGATATCGCTGTCCATGAAGAAATAATGGGATTTCTTCGTTTTAATACAATAATAGGAAAGATGTGTTATTCATACTGTAGTAATAATGCAGTCTACAAATGTATAATTTCAGTTGAATTTGAATACTGCAATACAGTAAGTTCGTAAAATACATTGACGCATCAGACTTGGACAGATGAGTAATTTTGTCTATGAACGAACGGATGAACAGCTTGCATCACAGCGCTTGGGTTGGGCATTGATGTGAGAATAGGGAAGGAAATGGAATGATCAAATAATTCAGAATAATATCATTGGAACAATTGCACAAATTAAGATGAAACCGTCAACTATCCAATTTCATTTTTAAACTCCTTGGATGTGGCTGGCTTACCCGCACAATTAACGCCTAAAGGTTTGTTCCGCAGTAATCGTGCTTAGAAAGATGAACCAACCAAAACCCTCGGCAACCAACGGTACGCTTTTGGTGGGGAGAAAATGATATTATACAAAGGTAGGTAGCTCTAATTAAGAGGATCCCGATAATCCCAACCGATATGCCATTGCATTAAGAGATTGATATTATAAATAAATATTAATTAATAAATATTAAATATTCTTTTATTTGTACCATGTTATATGTTACATCAAGTTGGATAATGGCTCAGCTAGATAAAATTTTTATAGAAAAAGATATCTATTGTGGGCTATATATAATAAAAATATTAGAATAACTTAGTAAGCTAACTTTATATCAAATGCAAGAAATCACTGGAAAAAAATTACGCTTTAAAGGTCAGTGGCTTCGTCAAAGATAAAGCCACATCAATCACACTTAAAAGGACGAGAGCACACACAATAAATTTGCAAATAACTTGCAATAACTGTAATCAACACACTTGCCAATCCCACGCGGCAAGAGCAAACAAATAAAACACTGAACAGAACGCAAAACAATCATTCAAATTGCGCATACGCTCTGTGGTCACAAGGTGCAACCTGGTGTGCACACAGTACCAGCACTCAAGCACTCCTCTGCCGCCGCGCAGGCATTAAGCTGTCATGTTTTCCGCTGATGTTAGAAATTATTGTGCATTTGTGTAAATCCGTGCCACCCGAGCGTGCTGTTCTCGCTGCGCCCTGCATTTGCCCGTGCCCGTTGTAATTGATTGGAAAGCACTGGGACTAAGCTCGGTTCGATTTAGCCCAGATCCGCTCAGCTAAGCCCCGGCCTGCACACGCATTTGCCCTTGGCCTGCCATGAGTCTTTCCGTCGGCATTCGTATCTGTATCTGTCTCTTGCGCTGCGTCTTGCCTGAACCCACGGCCAACCCGCCCCGTGCCCTCGGCAATTGTTTAAAAGCTTTTGCAATATTGTTGGCCACAATGTGGTAAAAGTTTTGCAAGCAGAAAATGCGCGTATCTCGTGTTTAGCACTTCATATTTATTACCTGTCGAGTGCACTCAAATCACTTGCAGCAGTTGCGGGGCAATCGGACGGGGGCACGGCGTGGCTCAGAAGGCTAAGTGCGGACGGTGGGAATCCCACTCTGGCAAGGGCAGCAGTTGGTCAGCAAAGTTTAGCCCTTCAGTGTTTTGATAAGCATAATTGATGATGCAACCGTGCAGAGAATCGAGGAAAGAAAAAGTGAAAACAGCAGCAGAACAGAACACAACATCGGGCGGGGCAAGGCAGCTCGGTTGGGAGCCACTGGCCGGGCCACACCATGAAGTAAAGCCAAAAGCCATTTACGTCGCTGCCCACTCCAGTGAGAGAAGAAATATTTTTTCACATATTTTATAGCACATTTGTGTATTGAGTGCAAGTGCTGAAAAAAGTTATCATCAATGGCTGCCGGGCACTGCGAGGAGTGCATCATCACGTCCGTGCCGTATTTCACCCTAGACAAAACATATCGCCAACGCACGCCGCCCTACTGCGCTCCCGCCCTTGGCCCACTCTGACCACTTGCCCACTTAGGCGAAGGTCGATAAAAAAGTGCAAGCATAAATTTATTTTTATGTTCTTGGCATAATTAAAAAGTTTTCGCAAACACTCGTATGCAAACGCCTTTTGTTGTATAATGTTCTTGCTCTCCAGAGAGCAATAGCAAATTTAGGGACTCACAATTCGTTTGCCGAGAAGCAGATGAGTAGAGAGCCATTAATGTAGGTTTTATGGAGCTTTATAATCACATATGAAAAAGTCTAATTAATAAGTTGTATTTGCCCAGATGGTTCTAATAGAAAGACAACATTATTATTTAGTCAGCTCGGTGGAATATTTTAAGATATTAAGTTTTCATTAACAATTTTAAGACCAACCATATTAAAGATAAATAAATTAATTTAAAAGGAAGATAAAGGAGTTTAAGTTTGATCGATTGTGAAGTATCTAGTGCTATAAGGTTTATGCATAAAATAGAGGACAAATGTTTTTCTTAGAGCAGCTCGATTTGAAGTGACTTTCCGATGGGCTTTAAATAATGTTCTAGAAATCTTCCTTTCCGTTTTTATATAAAATGAACGCTTTTAGGGTCAATAGTCACTACCACCGTTTACCGTTCACTAGTGCGAAGGGTACCCTGTAATTGACTAGTTTGATGTTCGTTTACTATAGGGTCACTTCAGTGAGTACTCTGTTGTAGGTACAAAGTTCGAAACCAGTCACAATAGGGTAATAGGTAGTTCTCTGTTCGTTTACTATAGGGTCACCATGAAAAGTATTCTATAGTGGGTAGTTCGGCACCGGTCAGAATTGGGTGATACGTGGTTCCAGCTCGTTTACTATAGGGTTAGTAAATGTAAGTACCATTTACGAACTAGTAGGTAAGTAATCTAGGGTTGACCATTTGCCACTTCCAGTACTGTAGGGTATCAAGTAAATAAATCCTTGCTTAACATTAGCAGCCAAGTCAAGTCAATTTAGCTAGGACCGCCCATATATATCCCAATGTATACATATCCTTATGAATTGATATTGTAGATCGGCGTATTAGCTATTTGGTGACAGCACTTCTATCATATGCACGTACGTATATCAAGTTTGTTTCAAAATTTAATCATAAGTTATAAGTAAAATTATATTTAATAGGGAAACATTTTTCCTTTCAAACTTGCTTGCCCTCAGACTCGCAGCAAAAAGTCGAGCCGTTGGTGATTCTTTCTTTAAGTCGATTTTCATTGTATTTTTATACCCTTGTTTCAGTCAGAAGTTTGCAACGCAGTCAAGGAGACATCTCCAACCCTATATTCTTGATCAGCATCAACAGCCGAGTCGATCTAGCCATGTCCGTCTGTCGGTCGGTCCGTCTGTCTGTTTCTACGCAAACTATTCCCTCATTTTTATAATCAGAATCAGAATCTTAGTTTTAATTACATGAAAATCAGAATAATCTCGGTAATAACAAAAATTTCATAGTTTCGTTATTTCTCAAAATATTTTAATCATTATTATTTCAGAATTTCGATTTTAATGTTATAGTTTAATTGCAATCTGCAAGGGTATATAAACTTCGGCAAGCCGAAGTAAGCTTCTATAGCTGGGTAATAATATATCTGGGTAATAATAAAAAATGTATAGTTTCGTTATTTTAATCAAATTTGGGTTTGGCCACTTATTATTATTTCAGAATTTCGATTTTAATTTTATAGTTTAATTGCAATCTGCAAGGGTATATAAACTTCGGCAAGCCGAAGTAAGCTTCTTTCTTGTTGTTTTAAAAGTTGTATTTATTATTAATACTGGGAGTGGCATTGAAGATCGGTTTTGTCATTGAACACGAATTTGTAAGCCCCAGGTGTCTCATAGTAGAGCATTATCACACGAAGCTCTTTTATTGGTTTGCCGTAAAACAAGAAGCTCATCAGATCTAACCGAGTGTGTAATCATCAAAGGCCGCAAAAGTCCGCACCGGGACTGAGTCAGTTTTTGTCAACTAATATCCATTACTCATTAGAAATTATGCCACCATTTGGCCTTGGCAATATACGCAGCTATGTAAATGCAGTCACTGAAATATGTACGAAGTCATTAATTTTAATGAACATGATGTTGAAGTTGCATCACCCAGATGCAGAGGGAGCGGGCTCTGCCACTGAATGTCGCCCGGTCGTGTCCCGCCGGATGCACAGATCCGCGCTCGTGGAGCCCCGCCCGCAAACGCAAATCGACTAATGAGCGTCTCCTGGGTGAGGCCATCCGCAGGAAGCTCGCACGCTGTCGGGCGGAACTTAATTGACACGCTAAGCACCAATGTCATATAATATCGGAACACATGAGCATGGGCACGGACATGGGCATGACATTTGCATTGACCTTGGCCCGCCGTTTTTATAGGGGATGGCTCTTGCGGCCCGAAAGTGTTGTTAAGCATCAGAAGATGAATCCGTCTAGGTCTGGCTTTCAAGCTTGCAGTCGTTGAACTGGTCTGTTAATCGAATGCCTTTTTCGGAGTCATTATGCAAGAGACCACCGGGTTTCTGATTCTCGCCAGCCTCGATTGACCCCGGCTCTCCGTCGTCGCTCGGACACGTGCTTGTTATGCCAACAAGCTGCCATTATTCAACCTCTCGCCAGGAAGCCTTCGACATTCTGTACTTATAATTTGTTGCAGGGCAAATAAACAATAGGCGCCTGGAGGGAGAGGGCTGTGTTATTTGAGCTGCATTCAGAATGTGGGCAGCAGTGGACTTGGGAGTCCGTCTGGAGCCGCAGGGCGTTTATTTTGGCATGCCTGAATACTACTTTTATAAATACTGAGCGACATGCAAGGGGCCCCCTAGGTTCCCTGGCAGAATCAAATACATATGTAAAAACACACGCGCACACAGAAGTCCACATGTGCATACATACGTACTGATACACGCTCGTGCAGTGGCGTTTTGAATTTCCGCTTCCGGCCATTTTAATATTATAAACGAAGGCATTTTGTGCTGAGCTCAGTAGGAGGGGACAGCCTCGAGCTGGAGCTGGAGCAGCTGACGGAGTTTGCCAAGTGTGTGTAGTATGGATCGGAGTGGGCGGGAGTGGGCGGTTGTAAAACAAATGCTTATGCAAGCAGAGCGACAAAGAATTATGAAAAAATATTACGACTCGGGCGGTATTCCTTCGCCTTCACTCATGCATTTAAATTAATGGCCCGCTGGCCGTTTGTGTTTCATTTTCGCAATCGCATAAAATATTTCCGCACGTAATCAACTTCATCTTCATCGTCTCCATCATGTCCAGCCGAGCAGGTTCGTCTCGAGCTATGCAGCTTTACATGCTCCTGGGCCTCGCTTTACTCCACTCCGGGTCTCCTTTAATTGCCGGCGCAAACTTTGCTTTTATGTTTGACGGAAAAATCCACTTTGCCATGATATCCGGACTCGTGCCCCGTAAAATTAAACAGCTCAGTCAGGTCGGCGAGCGCCGGGCTGCCGCAGCACTTAAAAATTCCGCCAGAAACACAAAGTACTTTAAATTCATTGCCGAACTGCCAACGTCGCAGCGCTGCACTCCCTACGCCCAAGATTTATGGGCCACGGACTCGCTGGAGTCTCTTCCGCCCAACTTAACCCGGCAAAGCCTCATCGCTCCAACTGCACTCTCGTATGAGCCACGTTGCCGAGGTGTTAAATTTGCCATTTGCATAATTGATAAAACCGATGACCAGGGACGGCAGCTGTCTGCGACGTCAGAGTGGGGCCAAAGTGCTTAGCATGCTGATTTCTGATTTCTGACCTATGTCGGAAGTCCGCATGTCATTCCCATTGCTCTGCCCGGCCTGCTCTGGTCCCTGGCTTCCGTTTCTTTGCCGCATAATTCAGATTTGAGCCATTATGGGCCACTACTTCCGCCCGACCTGAGAACGCCAGCGAGTATTCCTGACGGCTCTGGCTCTGGCTCCGGCTCTGGCTCTGGCTTCCTTTGCATGCGGAGAGTGCATTAATTTTTAGGACAACTTTCTCACGTAGCGACTGCTGCACTTGGACGCCGCAGTGAGGTCTTGGACACTGAGCTGCTTTCATACTTTTTTGATTTAGTGGCGTCTTGGTTCCGTTTGCCGACATTGCCGACGCTGTGCGAATATCAGGATACGGGCTACCAAAGCTACCGAGCTACCAATGAACAAGTTTTACTAGCTTGTGCACTAGAGGTATATATAACTCTTTCGGGGGGAGATATCAGATAACTGTTCTGCGTAACTAATGCAAAGAGAATTCAACTGTGACACGCAAGTACAGTGTCAATGTGTCCATCGTTTTCCATTATGATCGGATCAGGAAGCACACAGCCAGCCCATGCTGCCACTCTTAGTTAAAGCCTGAAGGCCGGTTGCTGAAGACCTCTTAAGGGGAGAAAACTTTTCAAAACGCACAGTTAATGAGACTAATAAACTGATAGACTGCGAAAAGGAATTGAAAAGCGGAGCTGAAGGCCGTGAAAGACCGGTCATTAAAAATGGACGACGAAGTAACAAAGGCTGCCTAGTGAATTAGGTAAAGAAAATAGCGATCCCCAACGAGTCGTCAACACAATTCATCATCTTGAGTTGCTAGAACTTTATTTATGAGCCTGGTGTGGGTGGTTGCCCACGTCTGGGGCGTTCAGTAACCTGATGGGCAAAGAAAACCCTCCCTTTGCACTGCAATGCCATTGGGACCAGGACGTGGCTAGTATATACATATATTCCGTGTGTTTCGGCAACTAGACGGTACCATACCCTGCAATGAGACCGTCCAGCTCAAATTGCCGGCCATTATGGCACATTTCCCTCGAAAAGGAGGTCCCCTCCGGCCCCTCAGACCCATTTATCAGGCCGTGCCGACGCCTAATAAACTTCCCACAAAACGCACGGCTCTGCATCCATCGCAAAAGTGAGAAATTACGCTGACGGCCGGAATGTATGCAATAAAAATTTTTCAACTCACGCACACGCAGGGCGCTCGCCGTCAACGGCGCGCCGTGGACATCATGACGACGTCTATGGGCAGTGTGAAAAATGACAATCAGCTGGCGGTAAACGGTGGTCGCGGGCCCGCTGGCACTCGACGCGGTTATAAATCTGGAGTCGGATTTAGAAGCGCCAAATGAGTCAGGATCGCAGGCAAACTGTACACGTACTGCAGCCCCATTCGGCCTCTGACATCCAAGGCAAACGGCGTGCCACATAGTGTCTTCGTCTGAGCAACTGCACTGTTACATTCTTAATCGAAGCGGCGCTGGGAAATTTAATTTTACCCTGATTGATTACAGCCGATTTAGCGAAATGTCCCCGAAGGCCCAGCGGAGCGGATGGGGATGGGAGGTGCGGCATGATGGCCATCGATGGTGGACCGTTATGGGCCCTTGGGCGCCCGCTTGACTTCTGACTCCCGTCGGTCCTCGACGTGGAGCTGATTGAATGCCGTCTTTTGGACAGAGCTGCGCGGGAACAAATTTATTTGCTTGTTCTGCTCATTGAATATGCGGGAAACAGCGAGCAAGCAAATGGCAGGAGCTGTAGTATTTACTGGCCGTCGCCTTTGATATTTCCGCATTTATCCCTCACCCTCGGCTCCACATGTGTCCATGATGAAATAAAATTCCAAACTGCACTTCCAATGCCCTTTTAACTATGCCCTTTCCTTAACGGGCTTTGTGTGAATTTATTATCTTGGAACGGGATTCCTCCTTGAGCATTTATACATTTAACTTTGCCAAGTTCTTGTCAATTCATCGAATGCCTTTTATTGAGCAATTCCTTGGCCCGTCCCGAATTTGTCTCCGCTCCTTCAATTGCAAATCTGGTTTCGCCTTGCCTTTCACTTTTCCCTGCTCCTCTAGGAAATTGGCTTGCGCATTTTTTGGTATTTTATGCACCGAAATAAAAGCCCGCGAATTTAGAGGAAAAAGTTTTGGAATTGCCATCTTGGCAGATCTTTTATTTGCCAGGATTCTCTTGGCCATTATTAAGAAATGCCTGGCCGAGAACAAATTGGAATAATTGAGATGTTGCCAAGGAGCCAGCAACTTGGCCAGCGCCTTGGCCAGAGCCAAAATGTTGCCCCTGACTAGCCCTTACAACTCCGGTGGTATATTAATTCCCGTCTGACCAAATCGGAGAGAAAATCTAAGTTATAAAACATAAAGCACAAATCAAACCCCGGTATCCTTGAGTCTGTCATGTCGGGCTTTATGGCCTCATTGGGCGACGAACTAATCGAATATTCATGCAACATTCTCTTCCGGTGGCGCCACCGTAACCGGTATAAAGCGGTATAAAATGTGTGCCATCGCTTCTCCATCAGATATTATTAATGTCGCCTTTATTGCTCAACGGAAGGCAAACTCTTTGCCCTTTGAGCAGCCATCCGTAATTGGAAATGAAAATGGAAAATTAATATCCAGCTCCTTCAGTAAATAATTAAAAGTGAAACGGAAAGGCAGAGTGCAGTTAAATTTACCTTCGGCCAGGGACAGTAAGAAACAGCAGGCAAGCTGCAGCATTTACGTCGTTAATATGGGGAAACGAAGTTGCATCCTTTGTGTAGTCCATAAATTCGGTATTTAAATTTATCTACCAACCGAGATACAGACGCTCACACTGCCGTTGTGAACGATCTCTTTTGGGAAAAGGGAAGGCGTTGTATCTGCAGTGCCAGGACATGGCGCATCTAACTCGATGCACACTTATGCCGGTGAGCGGGTGCCTTGGCTTCTGAGAGGCGGAAGTGCCGAGCAGTTCATCTCTGATGGAACACTACTGAATCCATTCACGAGCAGATATGACTTCTAGGGAATTACATAAAAATGAGTGTGTTGGCAGCGCAGTTGCCTTGGCTCGATACCGAAACTGGAGCAAATCGTAAGCTCCCCGGCACATAATGGAGAATGTTGTGCGAGCACAAACAAAATTCGCCGCCAAAGTACAAAAGAACTGTCCGCAAATTGTGCGAGAAATGCTCGCTTTGTGCAACTCTCTCCGGAGGATGTGCAGCCGGTTGGCAGCGAGGGAAACAAATAAAAATAAGCCGGCGCACAGTGACGCCTCTCGAACAAACGGGCTTGCGAAAATCAAAAAAGTCATAGTCGCAGTTGTCAAAACGATTGTACAATTTTTTTTGTAGAAGATATGAGCACTCAAAGTTGAACTTTCGTTTCGTAAAATAGTAAATTGGTCAACTTTCAGGTAATATTACACAAAAATAGGAAACCAATCGGCATGATTTTAATTTTAAATTATAGATACATTAATAAACTGTAAATTAAGCTCAAAAAAACGACACGTTTTTAGCTACCTGCCAGGTGTCTAATTTTTTCACCTTTTTCTGCCTAAAGTAGTCAGTGGTTTCTAAAGCTGCCCAAAGCCGGCGACTACACTATGTCTATCAGTTCCGCCTATCTTTCCTGAATCAGAATCCGTTTAGAAAGTCTGCGTTGAGATGCAACTCCGCAAATGGCAGTACAACTTGTAAAAAAAAGTCAGGGTCAAAAAACCGAAAAATGCATGAAAAAGGCATCAAGGGTACCCGAAGCGCGCCACTGATTTGCACCGTTAATATCTTGAATCTGTTAATGTTTTCCTTATTTATTGCAGTTGTAATCATCTAAAGTTGCGAGAAGATATAAAATTATTCGATTATAGTCTATAAATGCTTAAGTAAAAGGTAGTCTAAATGATAGAAAAATTAAAAGAACAAAATTTCAAAAATATTTTTTTTTTAGCTTTCAAAATATTTTAAGTTAAGCAAATCAATAAAAAAAGCTAAAATATTAAATAATATTTCTTAAAGTAAATTCGATTTTTTCATTTGATATCCTATAAAAAGGAGAAAAAGTGGGCGTGCTACTTTGACCAATACATATATAAATTTTATAATATTTAGCTGTGAAATGCTGTTCAAATTATTTGATTATCTTATTTGGCTCAAAAGTTATGATTTTCGCAAGCTCAAATGAAAAAAAGGCGCTACTGTGCGGCAGAGTTGCACCCCCGTGCACGCAAATAGCTCGACTGTGGCACTGCGGATCTTTGCAGGTATTGGGTGAGCGGGTAAGTGTACAAATCGATTGCTTGCTAGCCTGTGAGCTGCATTAGATTCACAATCCAGCCCTAATTGACAGGCACACGGACGCATTGCGTATACGCCCCAATGCCAAATCAACTTTAACATTCGCTTCTCTGGCTCCAACGCAAGGTAGACGTCCATGCCTCCTCCAACTTTTTGCCTGCGGTCCGGATAACTAAATAAAAAGGCAGCTTGAATGGATGGCCAGCAGCCCCGGTGGCCGTAGTAAGCATGAATCTGGTCAAACAAGGAGCCCCAGCACTCATCGTGCATTCAGAGCCCAGCACCGTCAGCAACTGCTGGGAGTGGCGAAAGGGTTGGGGTTTGGGTTGGTCGCTAGGCGTTGAGGTCAGCCAATCAAGCCTTGCTTGCCCAGGCAAAGGTTCATTCTACGGCAACATAGCCACTGCAGCTTTGTGGCCAGACGTTTGCAGTCGTATCTTCTGGGCGTCGTGATAAAAAGAAAACGAAACACAAAAATTAAGCAGGCTGCAGGCTACCTTTTGAAACCGCCAACGGGGCACAGGAGCGGCAGCATTTATTTGCCACTGAAAGGGGCAAAATGCAATAAACATGGACTCGAGCCAGTTGCCATTAAACGAAGCATGCATTTCCCTTCAGCGACAACAGCCAGGGATCAAGGCAGGGGGCGCCTCAGCTGAGTGCGGGCTTTGTTGTCCATTTACTTCAACAGTTCCATACAAGCCGCACACACTGGCACAAGAGCTTGCTATTTGCCGAGCAGTTTCAGATAGATACATAGATAAAATTGAACTGGGATTTGGGGATTGCACAAAAGTAACTGAGCAAATTTCCGCAGATAGTTGAGCTCGGAGCAGCTCCCGCCGCAGCCCCGGCTGTAGTTTACCAAGTTCTGTTGGCAACCAGGCAAATTGAATGCTGATGCACAGAATCAGCGCCAGGACGAAGGCCGCTAAAAGTTTGACGAGTTGGGGTGATGTGTGCGCTAGTTAAGTGGCCAAAGTGCTTTCAGTTTAAAGAGCGCTCATAAGCCCGGACAGCGCCATGTTCGGCAATTAAAGACACCTCCCGAAGCTGAATGCCGGACAGCCGACCGGTTGCTACTCGCTGGATGCAATTTACAATAACAGGAAATTGCATCTGGCACGCGACGCTAATTCACACCGGAAAAGCAGCGACACACGAGCTCACAGTGTAGGACGTCTTACGCACCGACTCCGGCACGACCCGAGCGCCGTCCATGAACTCACTGTGGGCCACACACACTACCTCCCAGCTCGGACAAGCGGACTGCCCAGATTGACTCTCCCTTCACAAATTAATAATTCATCCCCCGTTGTTCTCCGGTCTTTTGTCTTCTTCCACAGCGGAATGTCCGCTTGCCTTCCTTTATTCTCAGTCAACTGAACAGCAGCCTTCATCTTCATTACTTGATTTTATAGTAAGTTTTAAATAAAACGGGATCTTCGGAGTTACTAACTCAATATATTTTCGAAACAGGAAAAACTTTGAAAAGGTAGTCATGACTTATACCGTATTCCCACATTTCATCCAATTTCGCACCAGCTGCAATTAGTTCTGTTACAAGATCGCCAAATACATTGATATGATTTATGAAGCCTACATCTTCTTTTAATTTAAATGAAAGTAATGGTTGTCGGTCGGACAATTTCGTAGCGTGGTTTTTAAAAGGTGCCTTCTAGGACGAAATGCAGATTTGATTTTAGTTCATTGTCTTTGTGATTGTCTTTGGTTGCCGCAACTAGCATTTGGATCTAGGTGGATCTCCCAATTCACACATTATTAGTCATATATATATAAACATATATAATATATAGTGATCACAATGTCTTTGGTTTTACTTACATATGGAATTTCCAGGATGGCGAACGTTGAATTCGTACGCCGTAGGGTAGAAAAAAAAGTAAATAAAATTAACATTTTGGGAAGAATTTTTTTGCAGTAATATTGCACATTACCAGTACTATTTGTATTATAAAAATCAAGCTTCGGGGATATGTCGTTCTGAAATTATTTTAAAAACAAGAAAGGAAGCTATTTTCGGCTCGCCGAAGTTTATATACCCTTGCAGATTGCAATTAAATATAAAATTAAAATCGAAATTCTGAAATAATAATAAGTGGCCAAATCCCAAATTTGATTAAAATACTTTGAGAAATAGCGAAACTATGAATTTTGTATTATTACCCTGATCATTCCTACGGCAGGTATAGGATATAGTCGTCTGATTTTCATGAACCTAAAACCAAGATTCTCAAATAATATTAGTGGCCAAATATAAAATTTTGGTGAAATTGTGTTGAAAACTGACAAAGTTCTAATTTTTTTCGAAAATTTTACCGATCGTTCCTATGGCAGCTATGTGATGTAGTCGTCCGATCCGGCCCGTTCCGACATATGTATGAGTGAGAGTATATAGAAGACTAACTGCAAAGTTTCATTCAGATAGTTTTAAGACTGAGACTGGACTAGTTTGCGTAGAAACGGACAGACCGATAGACGGAAAGACCGACAGACGGACATAGCTAGATCGACTCGGCTGTTGATGCTGAAGCTGAAGCAGTGTTTTCATTTTGTTGCAGATTATAAATTGGCGAAAAACTTAAAAAATAATAATGCTTTCATAGCAGTCTTTTCATTTTGTCCTACTTTTTGAATTAGAGAAATAATATTTTTTGTTAACGCTTATCAAAAATAAAATGCGGCTTAGCCGATCTGGGTTTATCATATTTTGTTTTCGTGTTAACACATTGGGAATTGTAAAGCAACACTATGTAAATTCGGATATGAATTTTTTATACCATCCCATATTTCCAATGGGTTGGAATGGTGCCAATGAAATTCGGTGGTGGTGGTCCCAAAACAAACTAGGATTATTATTTGATGAATTTATCAGGTTTTCCTTGAAGTTCTCGGTGGTCATCGGTTTGGCGATACATTTTATTTTTTGAATCAAGGTTGCTCATTCCTGCGCGTCCTTAAAATGCAATTTCATCATAGAACTGTTGGCATTAATAGAATTGAGACCTAAAACAATACATTGAAAATAAATATTTAAACTATATTTCAATCATACCTGCTCGATTGCGCCCATACGTTTATCAACTTCATGTAGTATGAAGTCCTTTACGTCGATTGCATCTGCCATGTTCGGTGTAACATAAGCCAATTTCTCCTTCAAAATGTTTACCATTGGAATTATTGTGCTAGCTGTGCAATTCGAATCACCGCCAACCTTTTTATGTTGCTTCCTTAATTGGTCGAAGCAGAGGGATTATATCAATTAGTAATTACAACTCACTTCCGTTCAACATTGTTAGTTCGTTGCCCACATTCAAAAGAATATCATTAACAACATTTCTTAGCTCCAAATAACGCTCGATCATATAAAACGTGCTGTTCCATCTTGTAGCAACTAGTATGCTGAAAACATCGATTTTTTTCTTAGCGATTTTTTCCGATGTTTTTCGATGTTTATGTTGATACCGATGTTAAGTGATGCATCGATGGTCTATTTTGAAAACATCGACCAACATCGACATCGATATTTTTCGTCGAACTTGCAACGTCTTGTATTAACATTTTCTCTGTATGTATGTTTTTTTAGTTTTTCGCTTGCCACGCAGCTTTTCTTGAAAAAGTGACGATTTTTTTACCACATTGGCTCCGTTTTCGGTTACAACGGCCGTCACTAAATGTTTCTTGATGTTCCAATCTGCGCAGCAGCTTTCCAACACATCACAGAGGTAAGCTGAAGTGTGCCTCTCTGTTAGTTCCAAAACACCGATTGTTAATGACATCATTTCATTTTGTAGTTGAAAATGTACAGTAATGCCCAGATAACTTCTCATTGACATCTTGTCGCCCCATACATCCATTGTTATTGTTACAGTTTTGTCTTGCAGCAATGTTTCGCTGCTTTCCTTTAACTCGACGTGCTTATCGTACTTACTTCGGCATTTCTATAATATTTTTTAAGTTTTTCACAGAACCATTAAGCCAATTCGACGCAATGTTGTGAAATTAGAGACTGATGTTTCGAGAAACATCGATGCATCAGTTAACATCGGTATCAACAAAAACATCGAAAAACATCGCTAAGAACAACATCGATGTTCCATGCACCGATGTTTTCAGCATCCCCAATTTGAACTCTTGCCGCGATCGGGACTACTACGCAAAACGATATGGCAAATGAAAATATATGAACTCTCCGATATATAACACCGCTCAATAAGTTTCCGGCTTAAGAAGGAAACACATTTTTTCTGAAAATTTAGTTTTATTCATCAATATAGTTTTCAGTACAGCGCTTCTCTAACCTTTCGATGGCATTTTTGTAGGAGGATGAACTTTTGCCCTCAAAATAGGCCTCAGTATCGGCAATCACCTCCTCATTTGAGGTGCTTTTTGAGATCCGAAAAAAAGCCAGTAGTCGCTGGAGGCCAAATCAGGAGAGTAGGGTGGGTGCGGCAGTACTTCGAAGCTGACTTCGCTCAATTTCAGCATTGTTGCCATAAAGTTGTGGCACGGTGATGAAACAGTGGTTTGTTCTTTGCCATATGTTGACGTTTTTTTTCGATAGCTTGGTCCAGTCCATCCAGCAGCTTTATATAATATTCGCTGTTGATTGTTTTACCTTTCTCCAGGTAGTCTGTAAGCAAAAATCCCACTTGCATCTCAAAATACGGACGCCTTAACCTTACCCGCCGATATTTGTGTTTTGGGACGCTTCGGACGGCTTTCACCGGCTACCACCCACTCAGAAGACTGACGACTGGATTCTGGAGTATAGTGGTGTATCCATGTTTCGTCCTTTTGTGGTTCAACATGCTTAAACATGCCTCAGAAGCAACGATGCGTTTTCGCTTTTGGTCCGGTATTAGCAATCGCGGCACCCATTTTGAGCAGAGCTTCCTCATATCCAAATGTTCATGCAATATCGTAAACACACTGCCTTCTGATATCTTTGAGGCATCATCTATCTCCTTTAATTTCAATTTGCGGTCGGTCAATTCCATTTTTCAGATTTTTGCAATATTCTCTGGCGTAACTGCTGTTTTTGGGAGAACGCTACACTCAGTGTCTTCGGTGTCCACACGACCACATTTAAATTCATTGTACCAATCCTTAATGGTTGATTTTCCTTGACAAGAATCCGGGTAATGCTTTTCAAGCCAAGTTTTGGCTTCTACAGTACTTTTTATACCCTTTCAGTCAGAAGTTTGCAACGCAGTGAAGGAGACATCTCCGACCCTATAAAGAATATATATTCTTGATCAGCGTCCGTCTGTCGGCCTGTCCGTTTCTACGCAAACTAGTTCTTTAGTTTCTGAATGAAACTTTTCAGTTAGTCTTTTATACAATCTTACTCGTACATATGTCGGAACCGGCCAGATCGGACGACTATATCATAGGAGCGATCGGTAAACTTTTCAAATAAAAATTATAACTTTGCCAGTTTTTAATACATACATTTCCACTAAATTTAATATTTGTTCATTAATTATTATTCCAGAATTTCGGTTTTAATTTCATAAAAGTCGGACGACTCTATCCTATAGCTGTCATAGGACGAATCAGGAAAATAATAGAAAAAATCCTAACTTCGCTGTTTCTCAACATATTTTCATCAAATTTGAGATTTGGCCACTTACTATTTTTTAGAATTTTAGTTTTAATATTATGAAAATCAGACGACTATATCCTATAGCTTCCATAGGAACAATCAGGGTAATAATAAAACAATAACAGTGTCGTTATTTCTCAACATATTTTAATCAAATTTGAGATTTGGGCACTTATTATGATTTAAATTTTATAGTTCTGCAAGGGTATATTAAATCGCGAGCCGAAGTTAGCTTGCTTCGCTTTTCCTAAAGGATTGGATTCGAGCCTAATTTCCTTGCCAGGCTAGAATTTTAAATAATTATTGAGTCGTTGCATCGCCTCCACATCTTCGTCTTCCTTTGAACAAATTTGACAACAGCCAAAACAGCAAAATCTCCCATATTTGAATACATTTTTTTACGTATTGTATGACTGACAGCCAAATCGGATGGGGGATGTACATGTAGCTTTATGGGAAGACATCTGAGAAAAATCCCAACTGTTTCAAACGGATGGACTGTGTGGGATTTGGGCATAAGGATATACCGTATTGCTAATAGTATCCAGAACGCGCAACTGAAAACATACAGCAAAAAAAATGTTTGTCAGTTTTTTTATACCCGTACGGCATGAACGCGTTCTAGATAGATGCGAGAGAATGAAAATAAATAATAGAACGTGGAAAAATTAAGGTACAATTCGGGCTAATTCTACAAGCAATACAGTCTTTAGTTTTTGAAAGCTTTCAATGCCTTCTATACCTTTAACAAGAAAGGAAGCTAACTTCGGCTTTCCGAAGTTTATATACCCTTGCAGATTACAATTGAGCTATGTAATTAAAAACGAAATTCTAAGATAACTTTAAATGGCCTAATCTCAAATTTGATGAAAATATGTTGAGAAACAACCGAGTTATGATTTTTTATATTATTTCGCTAATGTTCCTATGGCAGCTATAGAATATAGTCGTTCGATTTTCATGAAATTTAAATTAAATCTCTGGAATAATATTAAGTGGCCAAATCTAAAGTTTGATGAAAATATGTTGAGAAACAGCGAAGTTATGATTTTTTCTATTTTTCCCCTGATTGTTCCTATGGCAGCTATAGGATATAGTCGGCCGATCCTTATGAAATTTGGTATGTCGTATTATGTTGCCAACAGTAGCATTCGTACAAAATCTGAATTCTCTAACTCTAAAAACACCGAAGTTATACCATTTCCGATCAATCAGTTATATGGCAGCTATAGGATATAGTCGTTCGATTTTCATGAAATTTAAATTAAATCTCTGGAATAATATTAAGTGGCCAAATCTAAAATTTGATGAAAATATCTTGAGAAACAGCGAAGTTATGATTTTTTCTATTATTTCCCTGATTGTTCCTATCGCAGCTATAGGATATAGTCGGCCGATCCTTATGAAATTTGGTATGTCGTATTATGTTGCCAACAGTAGCATTCGTACAAAATCTGAATTCTCTAACTCTAAAAACACCGAAGTTATACCATTTCCGATCAATCAGTTATATGGCAGCTATAGGATATAGCCGTTCCGACTTATATACTGCGTGCTAAATTAAATCTCTGGAATAATATTAAGTGGCCAAATCTAAAGTTTGATGAAAATATG